>JAHWFP010083647.1:0-14938 GCA_023313725.1 Lithobius niger
TCAGATTGTTGTAGATGAAGCGGAAGTATTTCGTTGAGGACGGGTGGAGAGGGATGTGCAAGTAAGCATCCACTAGGTCTAGGGAGATGGTCCAGTCGTGCTGGCTGAAGGATTGACGAATGGATTCCAATGTTTCCATTTTGAAGTGTGGGTTGTCGATGAATTGGTTTAGGGGTCTCATGTTGAAAATGAGGCGTAGGCCTCCTGTCTTCTTTGGCCGTGCAAAGATGGTGCTGTAGAATCCCGGTTGTAGAATCCGGGTTGTGACATTGTATGATTGCGTCTTTCGCGACAAGGAGGTCGATTTCGGCCGAAAGGGGAATGGAGACCGGTGATGATAGGTTCCGTGGGGGGTGGTTTGAAAGTGGGGGTGGAGAAAGGATGTTGGATGAAAGTCCTTGATTATTGCAAGGATTTCGGAGTTGCGGGTTATTTTCGTCCATGCAGGATAAAAGTGGCGGAGTCTGGCACCGACCGGGAGACGGGAGAGATTTTGGCAGTCAAAGTTTTCGTTGGGAACTGCGGCCGCCGGGGGATGAAAGACGGCTGCGGCGGTCCGGTGTAGCCGTGCGTTTCTGATCTGTTTTTGGGATGCTGCGTGGCCGTCCACGTTGATCAGGCCGAAGGGGCCGGGTCTTCTGGTTGTTGTCTCTTTCCGTGGTGACTTTGGAGGGTTGGGCGGCTTGTTCCAGTCTTCTGATGTAGGTTGGTATTTGGGCTTGCTGGACCGAAAGGACGACCTGTCTTGCCGAAAAGGCTTGGGCTTCCGAGCAATGTCGAGGTGAGGAGCCAAAGTTGGGATCATACCACAGAAAAGGGTATCCGATTCATGAAGTGGTTGGTTACTGAGGCGGTGTCTGGTTGACACGTTCAAGTTGTTGGCAGTTTTGAGGGCGGCCTCGCGTAACAGAAGTGTGTTATTGAATAGAGCACGCGTTGCCCAATTGAGCGAGTGGTATGTAGCAAAGCTGGCTTTTTGAACGAGCTGTGTGGTGAGTGACGAAAGGGTGCGGATTTCTTCAGGGCTTGCGTCATCGGTGAGCTTTTCACATAACGCGTTGACCGCGGTGTTCAAGACATCCGCTAGTGAGGCGGCGCGAAGGCTCATCCGGAGACACTTGTCGTTGTCGTACAAAACGAAAGAGGGCACCTCGATGCGCTTCGAGATGGAGAGAGCCGTGCCGAAATCCAGTTTGACCTCACCGCACAGAAATTCACATTCGGGGTAGGTGTCGAAATTTCTTGGGTTTGTAGAGCCGTCGGCAAAGGACCGGAAGAAGCTTGTTTCTTGTCCGGGGGGAAGAGCAGGTGGTTCGGTATCTAACAGTAAGGGCTTGCCTTTGCCTAGCAGAAGACCGCCGTTACGGAGGAGGCAGGTGAGAAGCGTCGTCGATTGTCCCAGGAGGTTGCATGGTTTGGCATCCTTGTCGCGAAGGGCAAACCCAAAGCCCGTCTTGAGGCCGCGGTTGATGACTGGGGCGTCGGCGGATTGCGATGGTTTATACAGGAAGCAGTCCGGGACCGTTTCTTCTACCTTCTTTAGAAGAGAAGCCAGGGGAATTGTGGGGTCTTCCGTGTTTTCGTCGGGGAACTGGATGTGCCTGGCAGGAGTGGACAGAGTTGCGAAAGCAGGGGTTGTTGAGGGCGCAAGCCTACGCAGCTTGGCGGGAGAGGGTGGAGTGGGAGCCCGACGTTTCCGGCTGTCGTGGCTTGAGGTTGAAGCGACCCAGTTGCGAGTATCGGTTCTGATTGCCGACGAAGTGCAAGAAGGGGGAGGAGCGAGGTGCGATCTGGTATGTTGACAGAAAACAGAGTCGACTAGGATGTGAGCTTCGCTGCGACTGATGCAGTAGTCACGGCGTGACGATTTGGATGAAAGGTCGACGGGGGAGTCCCGGAAAGAAGATGCGTCTTGCAGCTTCCTTTTCGTTTCCTGGACAAGTGCCTTAGCTCGACGGAGATCTTCCCGAGAGCCGCGACGTCAGGCAGCGGTGGGGTGCGTTGTCCGTCTTGGAGCGGTGAGTCGTCTTCTCCATTCGCGACATGGTCGCCCAATTCGTGAAAAGAAGGCGGGAGAGCAGGTTGGAGTGCAGCGGTCGGAGGTAGAGCAGTCGCCGGAAGGGCAGCTGAATCTTCGGAAGTTGCCATCTAAGTCGCGAAAGCGAAATCCAAATTCCAGAGATCGACGTGGTGCGTAGAACCTTGTGGAGGAAAATGAATGCCGACATCGGCCATGATGCCGCTTTATATACAGGAGGACTGCGTCGCGCAGGCAAAGTGGGAACATGCAAGCAGGTGGATACACACAACCGAAAAACCTCCAGAGATCATTCCATCGAGGACAATGTAATGCTAAAATTATCAGGTTAATATGTTTGGCAAATAAGAAAGAACATTTTGCCGCCCCCAGTCTGGCCGGCTAAAAATGGTTTCTTTTTGCCTAAAACATACTTAACCTGATAATTTTAGCATTACATTGTCCTCAATGTGATGTCTCCCTGGAGGTTTTTTGGTGGTATGTAGCCGCCTGGTTGCGTGTCCCTACAGCGCGTGCAACGCAGTCCTCCTCTATATGCGAGAGCATGGCCGGTTCCGGCATTCATTTTCCTCTCAATCTGACAGGCGGTGACTTGAGAGGGGAGGCAGGGCGGGCCCTTGGTTAAGTATGTTTTAGGCAAAAAGATACCATTTTTAGCCGGCCAGAATGGGGGCCGGCAAAATGTTCTTTCTTGTTTGCCAAAACATATTAACCTGATAACTTTAGCATTATCAACAGACCTCGTCAAACGAGGTGGCGGGCACCGATCTGACAGAGCGCCCCGGGATGCAAGCAGGCGTTCCCACAAAAATTTTTATTAAGGTAAAATTATCACTTTTTTCAGAACAGTGTGATGAAACAGGAAGTTTAATCTCTTTCGTGGGGATTGGTGGCCCTGAAAAGGATCGTTGTTTTAATGAGGGTTCTTGCTTCCTTCTATGGATGGCTTGCTTCCTTCTGTGGATGGCTTGGTTAAATCATGGGATGGTTTGCTTCTGCTTCGTTCTGTATGTGCTTAAGGGGGCTTGACCACATTTCTGGCTGCGACGTTCGGTCCCAGCCAGTGTAGTCCCTTCTCTTCTCATGTTCCTCACGTAGTGGGAGGTGAATGTCGTTGATTGACGCCAGGAAGCCGCTTGTAGAATTTCTTTTATTGGAATGGCATTATGGTGTGCCCATGAAGTTGAAATCGCTCTGACTTCGTGTGATGTTGCTCTTTCGCTGCTCAGGTTGGCTTTGTCATAGGCGATGTCGATAGTTTTCCTTATCCAACGGGAGATCATTGCAGCCGAAGTTTCACCAGCTTGAAGATCCACAGGCAGGAACAGTTGGTTTCTTCCTTTATGGATGTCCTCGTGTTGGGTTCCGGTGAGATAGAAGCGGAGTGCTCGGACGGGACATTGCAGGCGTTCGGGTTCATTTCCTGTTAAGTTAGAGAGGGCTGGGAATGTGATGGGTTTTGGTGGTTTGGATGGTTTTTGTGTTTTGGCACGAAAGCCTGCTCTCAGGTGAAGTGTGACCGACGAAAAGTTTGGGCCGAAAATGCAGTAGGCCGGGTCCGCTGATAGGGCTTGGATTTCGGAGCAACGGGCGCTTGATGCGAGTGTCACAAGGAAGACAGTTTTTCTGGTTGGGAGGTGAAGGGAACTGTCTTGCATTGGTTCGTAAGGAGCTTCTATTAGGGATTGTAGGACGATTGACAAGTCTCAATCTGTGATGAGTCTTCTCGTTGTGGGTCGTTCGTTTTCGAAGGAGCGGAGGAGAACAGAAATACGGTAGTTTTCGAGAGGCTTGGCTTTGTCTGCCGCCTTGAAGACCGAGTTTAGGGCTGAGAGGTAGACAAAGATAGTGAGCATTTGAGTTTGTTGATATCGAATAGGTCAGTGAAGAATCTTAATAATTCGGGTAGAGCGGGGTCAATAGGATTAATTTCCCTTACGAAGCACCAATGAAACCATTTGGCCCAGTGGCTGTCATACATTCTGCTTGTTGGCTTTTGAGGCGATTCGAATGGCATCCTCTTGATGAATTCCAGCCTTCTTGAGGAGTTTGATGATAGTAGCCATGCGTAAAGGTTTAGATTTGATGGGTTTGGGTGGAGTTTTGAGCCCTTTTGTTAAGACAGAAGATCTGGAAGATGGGGGAGGCTTCTTGGAGTGTCGACTAGAAGAGACAGAAGGTGTGGGAACCATGGAGCCGATGGCCAGAAAGGGGCTATAAGGAGGAAGAGGCTTTGGCTTTCTTCTGCTTTCTTCAGTACCTGCGGGAGGAGTATGAATGGTGGGAACAGGTATGCGTAGAGGTTGTGCCATGGGAATGTCCAGGCGTCGACTGCCATTGCATGGTCGTCCGGAATCAGGCTGATGTAATGGGGAAGTCTGGCATTGTGCCTCGTGATGAATAGGTCTAAATTTGGTGTTCCCAATGTCATGAAGAGATATTCGCAGATTGATTTCTTGAGGCACCATTCTCCCGTAAAGACAGGACGACTTTTCCCAGAAAAGACGCTCTAAAATGAGTTCGACGGCAAATGTTGAGACATTTTGGCACCAAGCGATTTTAACCTAATTTGAGCATGCTGAATCCGAATCTGCCTGGTGCCAAATCGAATTTCTCCTCCTAAGCCCGGAATTCAAGATGGCGTCTAAAAATGGTGTCCAAAAATGGCGACCAAAAAACAGAATTTTGCTTCTAGCGCCTAAACCGTTCATCCAATCGAAAATAAACCGGTTACCACTTATGTTTAGAATAAAATGTCCTTCACAAAAGGTTCTATTCACATTTTTCGTAAAATTAACCCTTCTGACCGAAATTTCTGACTTTAAACAACTGGAATGTTAGTTCTAATTAAGATCCACTACCATAATTAGGGTTAAATGAAAGGTGAAGCTGTATATTTTCCAACAAGGGTAATTAAAACGACTTATTTTAATTATAAACTGAGCTAAGGCAGTTTATCTACGTTGTAGCGCTTTGAATTGTGCGTCATTCTATCTTTAAACTGCTGCAGTAGAGGTTCTAATTCAAATAAATGGATGTGATTAGGCTTATATGAACGATGAAGATATGTATTTTCCAACAAGGGTAATTAAAACGCTTTATTTTAATTAGAATCTGAGCTACTGCAGTTTATCTACGTCGTAGCGCTTTGAATTGTGCATCATTTTACGGCAAGTTTTATCTTTAAACTGCTGCAGTAGCGGTTCTAATTCAGATAAATGGATGTGATTAGACTTAAATGAAAGATGAAGATATATACTTTAGAAAAAGGTGTAATTAAAACGATTTATTTTAATTAGGAGCTGAGCTATGGCAGTTTATCTATGCGGTAGCACTTTGAATTTTGCGACATTTTATGACAAGTTCTATTTTTTAACTGCTGCAGTAGCGGTTCTAATTCAGGTAAATGGATGTGATTAGGTTTAAATAAAACATGAAGATACATATTTTCCAACAAGGGTAATGAAAATAATTTATTTTAATTAGGAGCCAAGCTATGCCAGTTTATCTGTGTTGTAGCCCTTTAATTTGTCTGCCATTTACGATAAGTTCCAACTTTAAACTGCCACAGTAGTCGTTTTAAATTATATAAATGGGTGTAATTAGGCTTAAATGACAGATGAAGATGTATATTTTCCAACAAGGGTAATTAAAACGATTTATTTTAATTAGAAGCAAAGCTACGACAGTTTCTCTGCATTGTAGCGCTTTGATTTTTGGGTTGTTTTACAAGTTCCTCCATTAAACTGTTGCAGTAGCCGTTCTAATTCATTAAACGGATGTGATTAGGCTTAGATGAAAGATGAAGATATATATTTTCCAACAAGGGTAATTAAAACGATTTATTTTAATTACAAGCTGAGCTTTGGCAGTTTATCTACGTTGTAGCACCTAGATTTTTGCGTCATTTTACGGCAAGTACTACCTTTAAACTGATGTAGTAGCAGTTCTAATTCGGATAAATTGATGTAATTAGGCTTATATGAAAGCCGAATATCTGTATTTTCCAACAAGGCTAATTACAATGTTTTATCTGAATTATAACGGCTGATGTAGCAGTTTAAAGATAGAACTTGTGATAAACTGACACAAAAAGTATATCACTATACTGTGGAAAAATTGTAGTAGCTTAGCTCCTAATAAAAATAAATAGTTTTAAATACTCTTGTTGGAAAATATACATCTTCATCTTTCATTTAAGTCTAATTACATCTATTTATATAATTTAGAACGACTATTACACCAGTTTGAAGATGGAACTTATTGTAAAGTGATACAAAAATCAAACTGCTAAATCGTAGATAATCTGACATAGCTTAACTTCTAATTAAAATACATCGTTTTAATTATCCTTGTTGGAAAATATACAACTTCACCTTTCACTTAAGCCTAATTACATCCATTTATCTAATTTAAAACGACTACTACAAAAGACAATGGCGAAACGAATACGGTTTCGGCTTGATATTAAATGAGATTACTACACAAGTTTAAAGATGGACCTTATCGTAAAACTATTCAAAAATCAAAGCGCTACATCGTAGATAAACTACAGTAGCTTAGCTCCTAATTAAAATAAATCGTTTTAATTCCCCTTGTTGGAAAATATACATCTTCATCTTTCATTTAAGCCTAATTACATCCATTTATCTAATTTAGAACGATCACTGAACCACTTTGAAGATGAAACTTATTGTAAAACGACCCAAAAATTAAAGCGCTACAATGTAGATAAACTGCTGTAGCTTAGCTTCTAATTAAAATAAATCGTTTTAATTACCCTTGTTGGAAAATATACATCTTCATCTTTCACTTAAGCCTAATTACATCCATTTATCTAATTTAGAACGACTACTACACTAGTTTAAAGATGGAACTTACCGTAAAACGATACAAAAATCAAAGCGCTACATCGTAGATAAACTGCCGTAACGTAGCGCCTAATTAAAATATATCGTTTTAATTACCCTTTTTGGAAAATATACATCTTCATCTTTCATTTAAGCCTAATTACATCCGTATATTTAATTTAGAACGACTACTGCACCAGTTTAAAGATTGAACTTATCGTAAAACGACCCAAAAATCAAAGCGCTACAATGTAGATAAACTGTCGTAGCTTAGATTCTTAATTAAAATAAACCGTTTAAATTACCTTTGCTGCAAAATATACATCTTGCCTTTCATTTAAGCCCAATTATGTTAGTGGTTCTTAATTAGAACTAACATTGCAGCTGTTTATAGTCAGGAATTATAATACACATGTGCGCTGTTGTATCTGTAGCCTAATGGAACTTTATATGACGAATTTCAGCCAGAAGGGTTAATTTTACGAAAAATATGCAGAGAACTTTTTCTGAAGGAATTTTATTCTGAACACAATTGGTAACCAGTTTGTTTTCGATCGGATGAACGGTTTAGGCACTAGAAGCAAAAATATGTTTTTCGGTCGCCATTTTTTAACGCTATCTTGAATTCCGGGCTTGGGAGAAGAAATTCGACTTGGCACCGGGAGATTCGGATTCAGCATGCCAAAACTAAGGTAAAATCGCCCGGTGCCAAAATGTCTCAACATTTGCCGTTGAGTTATTTTTTGGGTTTTTTCTTCCAGTCTAGTAGGAGGTGTTCGGCGAGAAAGCGAGTCTGCTATGACGTTCCTGTTCCCTGGTATGTGCAGGGGTAACAGTGTTATGTTGTTCGAGATGCAGAGGTTGAGAATCTCGGAGGTTAGGTCGTGGAGTAGCCTGGACTTGGTTCTACCGTCTTTCCTTATCTAAGCCAGAGCTGTGGTGTTGTCGGCTTGTACTTGGCTTACTTGATTCCTGATGTTTGGGAGGAAGTGGTGTAGGGCTAGGTAGATTGCTCGAAGCTCTAGGAAGTTGATGTGTTGTTATTTGTCTTCCTGCCAACTGCCTGAGATTTCTAGGTTGTTTAGGTGGGCTCCCCAGCCATGGTTCGAGGCGTCGGTGAAGATGAGTTGGTTAGTGGAGTGGCACCGTTTTGGTTAGGTTTGAAGCATCTCCCCACCAAAGGAGGCTTTTTCGTGGAAAAATCTTTGTGAAAAGGAAGTTGATGGTCCGGGTTGAGATGAGGATTTGACCAGTTATCGATACGGTGGTGATGAAAGGGTCTTACCATTCAGCGGCCGTACGGTATTAGGTTCGCCATTGAGTCCATTTATCCGATGAGGGAGTTTAGTTCCCGGAGGGAAAAGGTTTCCTGGTTTTGGAATTGGCCTAAGTGATGTAGAAGGTCTTGGACTCTTTCGAGTGATGGCGAGATTGTGGTTGATGATAGATTGAGTGAGGCACCTAGGAATGTGAAGGCCTGTTCTGGAGTGAGGCGTGATTTGGATTGGTTTACGCCGAACCCCAACTGGTTCAGAAGGTGAATTGTGTGGTCCCTGTTCTGTACGAGACAGTGGGGGTCTTGGTTGTGAAGGGCCCAGTCGTCGAGGCATGCGCTTGCCTTGATTTTGGTGTAGGTGGGCGAGGATTGGTTTTAGAACCAAGGTGAAAATTCTTGGCGCTCGCTGCGTTCAAACCGAAAGATGGACAGCGGAATTTGAAGACTTTGCCGTTGTATATGAACCGGAAGAATTTTGTTGAGGATGAGTGAAGTGGTACGTGAAGGTACGCATCCTCCAGATCTATGGAAATGGTCCAGTCGTTTTGTTTGAAAGATTGGCGGATGGTTTCCAGTGTTTCCATTTTGAAGTGGGGATTGTCGATCGATGTACTTGTTTAGCGGTTTTATATTGAAGATGAGCCTTAGGCCTCCTGATTTCTTCGGTCAGATGAAGTTGGTGCTGTAAAATCCAGGGTCTGGATTGTGGCGTTTGATAATTGCTTGTTTTGCTAGGAGTAGTGCAACCTCGGCCGAAAGGGATTCCGAGACTGGTAAAGTGAAATTTCTCGGAGGGGTGATCGCAAGACGTGGGTCCGACAGGAACGTGCGTCGAAAGCCCTTCTTGATAATTGAAAGGGCTTCGGTGTTGTGTGTCAACTTTTCCCAAGCCGAGTAGAAGTGGCGGAGTCTTGCGCCGACCGGGAAGCAGGAGAGCTGGGGCATTCATTGTTTGCGGTGGGAACTGTGGCCGCCAGGCGACGAATAGCGGCCCGTTTTTGGTTGCTACGTTGATTGGGGCAGGATCGTGTCTGCTGTTCAGTCGAAAGGACTGGTTCTTGTGACTGTTGGAGTTGTTGTTTCGTGAAGACTTTGCGGAGGATGATGGTTTGTTCCAATCTTCCGATGGGACGCGAGGGGTTTGGTGTTTGTTTGTCTTGAAAGGACGATTTGTCTTGACGAAAGAGTTTGGGCTTACGAGAGATGTCAAGATGAGGTGCTAGAGTCAGTATCAACTATCAACCAATATGTCCGATTCATGAAGCAGTTGATTCCGAAGCCGATAACTTGTTGAATCATTGAGGTTGTCGGCGGATTTCAGAGCTGTTTCTCTTAGTAGTAGCGTGTTGTTGTACAAAGCTCTTGTAGCCCAGTTTAGGGAATGGTAGGTGGCAAAAGTTGCTTTCTGAAATAGTTCTGTGATGAGGGATGACAGGTTGCGAATCTCTTCGGGGCTGGCGTCGGCCGAGAGTTTCTCACATAGTGCTTTAACTGCTGTGTTCAGTACGTCGGCTTGCGACGCGGCACGTAAGCTCATGCGTAAGCATTTGTCGTTGTCGTATAAAACGAAGGAGGGGATCTCGACCCGTTTCGGGAAGGTGAGAGCGGTACCGAAATCCAGCTTGATTTTACTACAGAGAAACTCGCATTCCTTGTATGTGTCGAAGTTGTTTGGGTTGGTGGCACCGTCACCGAAAGGGCGGAAAAAACTTGATTCCCGGCTGGGCCGAGGGGCCGGGGGTTCCATGTCCAGTTGTAAGGGCTCATCCTTGCCCAAAGGAGAGCTGCCGTTCCAGAGCAGGCAAGTCAGCAGCGTTCTTGATTGACCCAAAGGCTGCGGGGTTTGGCGTCTTTATCGCGAAGAAAAAATCCAAATCCAGTTTTTAGCCCTCTGTTGATAACTGGAGCATCGCCAGACTGGGATGGCTTGTATAGAAAACAGTCCGGGACTGTCTCTTCTACTGTTTTGAGAAGTGATGCAAGAGGAATGGTTGGGTCGTCAGCGTTGTCGTCTGCAAACTGAATGTGTTCGCGACAGTCGTAAGGGCGGCCGGTGGGTTTTGTGGTGCGGCGACAGGTGGCGCGTTAGTCGTGACCAAAGCGTGGAGTGCTTACATTTCTTGGCAGCGGGCGTAAGGGCGGGAGAGTGGTGCTTTCGGCTGTCGTGGCTTACGGTTGACGCTACCCATTCTTGTGTGTCGCCCGGCATGTGGACGAAGAGCAGGAAGGCGGAGGCTTCTGGGTCGTCCTTGCGTAATGACAGAAAACAGTCGATGAGGTTGTGGGCCTCGCTACAGGTCACACTATGATCCCTGCAAGAAGATTTGGATGAAAGGTCGAGAGGAAAATTGGTGGTCGAAAGGCCAATCAGCGTGGACGCGGCTTGACGGAGTTTCCGTTTATCTTCGCGAAAAAGTGCTTTGGCTTGACGTAAGTTTTCTTCCAAGGCCGTAAGGTCGAGGGGAAGCGGGGTGCATTGGCCGTTTTGCAACTGAAAATCGTGATCGTCGTTGGCGACGTAAGCATCCCGGTCTAAGTCGGTCGCGCAACGGTCGTCACGGATGGGCGGCGGGGGAGCAGGTAAGAGCACAGCATCCAAAGACGGAGCGATGGGTGAAAGGACATCATGGGCTGAGTCGTCTTCGGCGGTAGCCATCATGAAGTCAGAGCGTAAGGAGAATCCAAATTCCGGGCGAAAGGCGGGATAACGAAGAGCGAGGTGACGCGTCGGAACCACTGGAACAAAATGAATGTCGGAACTGGCCATGCTCTCGCTTTATAGAGGAGGACTACGTTGCACATGCGCAGTACGGACACGTAAGCAGGCGGCTACATACCACCGAAAAACCTCCAGGGCGACATCACATTGAGGACAATGTAGTGCTAAAATTATCAGGTTAATGTGTTTTGGCAAACAAGAAAGGTAGTATTTTCCAAGCCAAAGTTCAATACTAACAAATCGACATAATACTAAACACTTGTTTGTGCTCTAACCCTTTTGAGCGTAGCGCCATTTTGAATTTCGCGCTGAAAATAACACTTGCCAAAACATGGCTGCCGTGAACAAGTTGCAATCCTCATGAAAATAAATTGTAATAAAAAAACTAAGCAATCTAGGAGTATAAAATTTCGCAGACTTAATAATTATAGCCTATTGTAGGGATCGACCGGATACCGTTTTGCCGGATCCGGGTCGGTTCCGGATAATTTGATGTCACAGCCGGACCGGTTCCGAATCTAGGTGGCAGATCCGGGTTGGTACCGGATACCGGGTAATTCACACACAAAAACGAAATAAAGTTGTTTATTTTTCCCCCTTATAAGTTGCAGCTACGGTGTTAATTTTCGCTTTGTTTCACATTACTTTCTTACATTAAACACTTACGCTATTAATTTCGAAAAATATTTTGCAAAATTTTGCAATATTTGTGAAACCAGTATGTAGTCTATACATTTATTTTACATTAAAATTATTGAATTTTGGTTGCATTAAAAAAAAATCAAAATCACAACAGGTCTTTTACTTATAGCGTTTTTATGTTGGTTTCGTTCCTTTTTTTCTTTCATTCCCTTTTAAATTGCTTTCGTTCCGTTTTGTATTGCGCACAGTATAACAAAGAACGAAAGCAAACTAAAAAAAGAGCAAAAAAAAAAAAAGGAACGAAACCAAGATTAAAAAAAGCTGTATTTATTATATGAACAAAACTATCTCGACTCTTGCAACATGGAAGTTATCTTTGGTTTATCATGCTATTATTTCTTGCTAGTTTTTGATGCCGTCATTAAACCGTCTTACTTTTCGAATTTAACCCCTTAGCGTCCAAACCACGATTTACCGTCACTTCAAAACCTTTTCAAAAACTCCCAACACACCCTGGATTCAAAGTCCCATTTGGAAAGAGAAATCGCCATTGCATACAACAGAGGTGTAATTCCGACTGAATTAGGTACTTCGGCATGCATATTTTGGATTTATTTTATTTAATACCATCTTTTAATTACCTCAACTGATGTTGTTGTTGGCCGTGTCGTCAAAATTGATGTGAAATTGCTTTTATTTGCTAAAACTAGCCCCTGGTTCAAGATGTCGTAAAACAACAACGCAACGAACGGCCGCTATCTAGGTCGCTTTGGAAAGCTGGGATTCCCCGATTGGCACGTGTATAGCACGTGATCACTCATCGCAGCAGGGACCAGTCGCAAGTGACGTCACGCGAAGCGAGTCAAGGTCACATCCATTGGAGCTAGCAGGTGCGCGTCTCTTGGCGGACAGCCAGCTGGGAGTGAGAGTGCGACGGCGGCCGTAAACGGATTGCATTCAACGATAGTGAATATAAATTAGGAAATAAAAAAAATTTTAGACTACTTATACGGTACTAAAAACTAAAAAAAAAAAAAAGGTCGAAGCCGTAAACGACGCTGTAATGGAAGAATAACCAGAGGACGTTATCATTTCAAGGTCTCCCATGTACTGCAACGGAAGGTGAATATTTTCGCAAAGCTGATTTACGTAGTCGAACTTCATGAAAACCTAATATGATTGTCCCAAGTATATTTTTGTGCAATAATTTACGCTGCAATTATTACGTCAGCAATCTTTTATACCCGTAGATCGCTTAGTTATTTTACTACGATTTATTTTACCGAGGCAAGCAACATGTTTACGGTGACAATGTTTTGGTTGTATTGCAACCGGTATCCGGCTCAATATAATTGCCGGCTCCGGATCTCGCCGGATACCACATTATCCGGCGCCGGATCCGGATATATCCGGACTCGGTCGATCCCTAGCCTATTGTAAATTATTGAGCAGAAATCAATGTTTACTACCGTACAAGTAGTTTTAAGTTGCTTTATTTTCTTCATATTCAAGATCGTTGAGAGCGCACTCCCAAACTCTTCGTGGGCCGCCATCGAACCGGTTGCCCACAAGCGGATGCACATCTGCTGGCGCCATTGGATGCGACCTTGACTCGCTTCACGTGATGTCACTAGTGAATTGCCGGATAATCATGTGCCGTGAACAAACCAATCGGTGCTCACGATACCGACGCTTTTGAACAAACGCCATTGAAACGGGACACTTCATTCAAAGAATACAGGCAGTGACGTAGAAGTTGATGACGTCATTATTCGCGGCAAGAAAGTTGAGAAGGCACTCTCTCGAACACGACACAGATGACAGCTGTACGTTGCGTCGTTCTGGAGATATGATCGCTTGAACCAAGGGCTATTTTCTATAAATAAATGCAATTTTCACGTCGATTTTGGCGACGACACCAACAATACCCTCAATTAAGATAATAAAAAGATGATATTGAAATAAATTAACCGAAAATATACATTCCAAAATACCAAACTCAATCGGCATTACACCTCTGATGTACACAATGAATTTTTTTTTAACAAGGCCTAGAACTGAGCGGACGATATATCGTTCATCCAGCTTTTTTCAAAATATTTTAAGAAGACGATATAGCGTCGCTTAGGCCGAAAATGGTTAACGGGGAAAGCACCATTTCTCATTAACAGGGTCTAACCAATATCATTTTAATACAGTTTACATCCAATGCATGCACAGCTGTACTCACTACAGCAAAATAACAAACGGTGAACACAAAAATTAAGGTTGTGTGTAAGTTTACATTGTGCTTACCTGTCTAGTAAAGCCAAAAGCGTTAATCGGTCAAAGTGAACCTTCACATGTTTGCATGGTATTACCCAAAATTTGTAATACTGTTTTGGCTTGTGTGGCCTGTCGTCGGTGAACTTAATCTTGTTGCCCGAACTAAGTTCAATATCTGTGCCTCCCTGAGAACTAGGCGCCTGGGATAGGATGGTTTCATGATTTGCCACAGTAGCTGCTGCAGCAGCGGCTCGAGTCCGTTCTAACAAGCTCTCCGCAAACAACTGAAAAGGGCTACGTTGCACAAGATCACCTCTTGGTGGAGGAGCATGTAATACTCGTTGATGTGAAAGAATGGCTACAGGGTCATCAGGGTTTGTGTCTGCGATCTCTGGATCTTGTCTTGGGGGATGGAGCACAGCTGCTGGAGTATCCAAAATTACAGTGGAACCTGAACTTGATGAGAAATTGGAATAGCCATCCCTACAAAAAGAAAAAGAAAAATAACATATTTAAATTTTTTTTTTCTGGGTGAAAGCAAGAAAAAGTAGAATCAACCAAAAATCATCATTTTAATTCTTTTGGGGACAAAGCTGTAACCTTAATGTACACACTATGTCACATTTATGTTCAACACATGGTAAAGATATTTTTTGAAGGTCAAAATTTACAAGAAATTATCAATCTTATCATGATTTATCGTTATTATAATGCTACCATGGATTGTGTGACTTGTGTCCTTACATCAAACTACGACTGTAGCAGATCTACAAGGGCAACAGAGAGATGTGCAGACAAAAATGAGCTTATAATGACAGACTGGTGCATAATGATAGAAGACATTCAGGAACTAGGGCAAGCTTGGCGTGCCAAGATTTGTCTACAAATAAACCATCCCAGGTCACAATTAGCTGGTGATAAGTACAAGCACAGGAGGACTCGCCAGACATTAGTGACTGTCTAGTGAATTATACTTCTTTCCAAGCCGACAGAATCAAACAATCTAAAGGCGGCGTACCGATTTGTATCAGCGATTCCTTTAGTTCTTGTAATCAAACTGCTATGACCATGTAACGTGTGTTCAATGTAGAAGCCAAACTTAACCTTATTTAATGCGGAATAATCATGACAAGATTTGGGTTACATTA
>JAHWFP010083648.1:0-14288 GCA_023313725.1 Lithobius niger
GCCACTGCATTATATTCCCGGGGAGGCCTTACCCCTCCCAATCTGACCCACCGGGTAGGGGTGGAGTTATTAAATCCCCGGTGCCTACTTCTTCCATTCAACAGGATTGTATACATCCTGGAATCTATCGTGGCACAGTAATAAATAAATACTACCTTTTTATTAACTCCGTTAACTCAAGTAAAGGATTTTGATGAAGTTGAACACAGCTGTAAGAAGGGAAAGCCTCATATTACGGCCGGATTGTCGTCCAGAATTTACGTGCTTTATTAATACAGTTTCGATTGTAAATAAACAGTCGTAGATTGCATTGAGTAGGCTATCGTGCCGCTACGTTGCGATATTATGGAGCTTATTGCAGCAAAACGGCAAAAGAAATAATAAAAATCACACTTGCTACTGGGACGTTAGACTTACCAGATCCCCATCGACGGGTAAATCGTAGATTTCAAACACTCCTTCGTTTTAAATTAAACGAACCAAATGTTGACTAAGCTTAAAACCGCACCGAACAGTGAGACCGCCATGTTGAAACGCAGCGCCACAGCGGAGGATTCCGGGCTAGATGGGAGCGATTGTTGTGAACGAGTCCGAGTGGACGGGGCTTTTTCGCCGCGTATGACGTTTTGGGCGCGCTTGATGTGGATTCGGGCGCGATTGATGTGGAAAATGGAAGCGCTTGTTATGGGACGGAACCGCTTGTTGAGGGAGGTTGGTAGGCCTGTAATAGATGTCATCGTAATTGAGATGTCAGCATTATAAGATGTCAGATATGTAAGATGCCTACCAAAGCATCTGCCTTTAAGAAGCCAAACTGCTAAGATGGCGAAAACATCTTAAAAACGGATGCAAAATTTTAAGACGCCAAAGCATCTTACTTTAAGATGTCAATACCGTCTTACTGTAAGATGCCAGCAATGTCTTAAAAACGGATGCAAATTTTACATCTTAGTTTAAGATGCTTATTTTTTGCAGTGTAATTGTCATTAGACAATTATAAAGGTGAATTGTCACTGAAAAAAATACACGTTCAGACAGAACAAAGGGGCAGTGAATGCTCTATATCAAATCATTACACAGTGGTAAATATACCACTATGTTAATTGATCTCCACAAAGATTTCGATGCCATGGATCATTCTAAAATAGTTGAGAAATGCGAAGGTTATGGCCTAATATCAAGAATTTGGAAACATAGTTAACCAACCATTTCGTTCGATTTTTACTTAAGTTAGGCGGCACTAACACGTATTTAAAGCTAACCATGGTTTACTACACATAAGTCGAGCACCGGTTAATGGTTTATCTAAACACTACTGGTCGATTCTTGATGTTTTAACTGTTACAAATTCAGACGTAGAAATATTATCTAGACCCTTTCCTGTTGTCAATATATTTTCTTTCCGTAGTTTAGTATTTACCATTTAAACTTTTTCGTATCTTTGCATAATGTAATTTAATTTAACTGTTAAACTGGTATTCTGGGATATTGGTTTTTAAATATCCATTTAGCAACTCCAACAGTCTTTCCACCCGTTCGCTGCACGTACTGCATTCTTGTGCGGGGCTATACTTAGACTGCACTCCCAGACAACACTGTTGGATCACACGCCACTTAAGTGGCGCAACAATTATAGACCATTCTCACAGCAGAAAATCTGATTTGATTTGATTTTAATTCAGAGCCGTGGCACAACGCCATACCCCCTGCAAACAATAATACTATCGTTACAACCAACAACACATCCCAACATTACCATGACAGATAGTCTTGAAAACGGCAAAACAACAATTTCCCCAACATCCACTGTGTATATTCAAAAGTCTTCACCGCCGCCATCATTGCAGGCTCCTCCATTTGTAGGCTATCAATTCACTCGCAAATAACAATTTGAATGATTGATGATATATGCAACCCCTACTGCGTAGGCTTCACCGTGCACACGTCGCTTTTATCTGCTGTGGCACTCGACTCTAAACACGCAGCATCTCAAAACCAAATGCTCCGATACAAATACCGTAGATGTGACTTCTCAGAAGGTGAGGGGGAACAGGAAGAGCACAATTTCATAAATGAGCACACGTCTTCTTACAGAACCGCACAACAACCTCTAGCCCACGACGAGCGGTGTGCGAGCCAGCAAGGGTGGACAGAAGAGAAGGTCGGTAAGGCGCAATTGAGACCGCAACACCTTCCATGCAGTAGCAAATCTGGGGCAGAAGAACGAGAAGTGAAACACACACTCATCTACTCCATAGAACGACACAAGGGCTACAGTCCAGCCGAGATGATGATGATGCGCTACCAACAATACGTGCCCAGTTCGAATCCGGGAGACAAACCGTGCAGAGGCCGCTGTAAGGGCATCTAAGGCTGACCGACGTCTCTCACTTTACGGTTATTGAGTGGACATCACCCCTTGTAACAGGGCATTTTTTTAGGGAAATGTGACTGGAGCTCCACTTTCACAAAAGGGCACGACTTTAATATATAAAGGGCACCAATATGTTAATGGCTTGACTTTTAACAAAATAACAAAAATCGAACTACGTGAAGTGGGGTTTTGCACTGAGGGGGCAACACAGTCATTTAGCCAAATTGTGTGTAGGTAGAAACCAATAACAGTAGAGGATCTGGGAGAGTGCTGTGAGCTCCCCCAGCGGGATCCGGGGCAGAACCCCCGGAAGCTGATCCATTTTTTCTATTTTCCAGTATTTTCTGGCCTTGTAAAGTGCCGTTGGAAACATTTTTACAAAATCAGTTTTGCTGACTGCATTATACGCATCAAAAAAAATTTGTAATGTAAATCTTTCAGTTTTCCACACTAGATGCTTATTTAAAAAAATAAAATATGTCTTCAGGATAGTCAAAGTATTTTCAGCTACGCAAAAAGTGACAATTTGCCGAAACCGAATAAGCCTTCAAAACCAGAAACATAAAACCTCAACGTGCCTTTTTTACAAAAGTTTCCCCTGCCCTTTCGGTGGTCTGTACACGCTACTCAATTTTACCTACCGTGAAGATTCGTTGTGAACTGGATTGAACCTGAATTCATTATCCATATCCCAAACGTTAGGGAGAAAACATCCCCCAGTCACGAGGGGGTGGGGGAGGGGGGGGGGAAGTTAGCGAAAAAACATTCTCATGAAAGTATTAATGTTTTAAACTTGACATTTTATTTCCTTTTTAGGGTGGACCTCCAGTGGGTCCAATTGAGTTTAACTGGAGGTCCACTTTAGGCGGCTGCAGGTCCACTTGGACCTCCAGTTAGCATGTAAAAAAAATGCCCTGCTTTGTAAGCATAGCAAAGAGCGGGGGAGGTGTTGATGAAAGTCTAGAGGTGCTTCCGCGGATGTCCCGGGTTCAATAGCGAGGTTCTAAAGCCACGGTTGAAGCCGAGAGAAAGAAAAGGGGGGGGGTGGTGGCAGTTAAGTTAAACCTGAAATTTGAGACATATTCCAAGACACTATTTTACACCTGCCTCTGAAATAAAACTACAGCATGCCATAAACGAAATTCATTCAACAAATTAAAGTTGTTTTAGCCACAAGTTTAATAGAGAATCAGAGGGTGAGGTTTACAATAATGGGGGGAGTTAAGAAAATCACTAGTTTAGTAGCTCTACGGTTAAATTAAATCAGGTTAAGAGCCGGTGCACACGTGCGTTTTTTGGACGCTGAGGCGACGCTACGGCGCCGCTGCGGTGACGCATCCAATCAATGCACACGTGCGTTTTATTAACGCCCGTTGACGCTGCGGTGCCGCTTCGGTGACGTATGTGCGCGTTCGGTTCCCTAACCTCGTGTACAAAAAATTATAGTTCGAAACCAACGAGACAATGTTGCTTTTTTCGCCTACCTCGTGAACAAAAAATATATTTTAAAACCAATGCGACGAATTTTGGTACATTGATGTACTAATTTAAGACGTACCAGGGGAAAATGTTATACATCCTTTGCAGATTAACTAAAAAATTCGGATAAGTTCTTTAATTACTTCCCAATGAGTCTTCAATCATTTCTGCAGCAACATTTCATATTTCAGGATAGTTCTTTACTCCCCCAATAAATAATTCCATTTCTATTTCTTCGAAATTGGACGCCATTTTCAGTAACGCTTTTGCGGTAAACGGCGGACGAGTGCACCGCTCAAGTCATCCAAGGTAATCAGAGACGCAATTGCGTTTTTTTTTACGCTGCGGTACCGCTGCGTTGACGGGGGAAATTGCGGTGCAAAACGACCGCACGAGCAGCGGGCGGTAACGCAACGTCGACGCAGGTACGTGTGCAGTATCCAACAGATGGCACGTAAACCAAACCGCAAATGCGGTACCGCAGTGGTGACCGCAAATGCGGCGACCGCACGTGTGCACCGGCGTTAACATTTGTCAATGGAGTACTATTTTAAGAAAAACCAAACGACAGGAGACTAGTCACTTATAGCTTGGTCGTCAAGTAGCAGTATTAACTAGGGAACCCTGGAACATCTCGTGACGGAACCTGGCTTTAAAGAGGGTTGTTTAGAACTCAGAAGGGTATCTCGTAACGGATTAGGTTACCTAATAAATTCTCCCAATCGACATCGCGTACCGGAGATTCTGGAACCAGAGGTTTTCGATCTCAAGTCTTCTCGTAACGAAATAATTTAAATCGAGCAATGAATCAGGGAAGCATCACGTAACGGGACAGATTATTTTCATAGCAAAGGGAGGATTACATCACATTGCGGAATAAACCAAAACTAAGAAGCCACGAAGAAATTTTGGTGTCGAACCTTCAACCTTTACTATAAACGGGACTAAGCATCAAAACACCAAATGTCTAACGAAGCCTAGTTAGTCACTACAACAGGATTAAAGGCAAACGAGCTTAGGATACGACCACCATTTAACAAATGTTCGTTAACTCCCTAACCCGGGTTAAACCCACACCTGACTTACCGTGATTTAAGTTAAGGCGTTGCAACTCCATCCTCGACAAAAATATCAAACGGATGAAGCTTGCTTCGTTCAATAGCTTTTAGTACAGGATATAACGAGTCCAGTTAACTTATTTTAGTAGACGGCAGCCTTAAGTCCCAACTGGTGGATCGGACCACTATGATTCGTGCACTGGGATGCTTGTTGCATCACGAAAACACGTCAAGCTGGCTAAAATATAGCTAACGTTATTTGAAGAAATCAACTCTCTATGCTAAAACATTCAAATAAAACCAGCGGCTTAGCCAGCCAGCCACTAACAACAAAACCCATCCGCACAAGGCTTGGATGGCATCAGACAAAGCGGAGGTGGGCGTGGCACGTTATAAGGGGGTGACGGGAATTAGCATATCAGGTGATGGACTTAACTGAATATCACCTGATACAATTTTGAAAATAAAAAGCCCCGACTACGGAACTGATACGTGGTTAAATTAATAAAAGGGTAAAGCAGAATTACTAGCGTAAGTTAAACCAGATTAACGAGGTAAGTAACTAAAAATTTAATTTTACTTCAGGTAATCGACGATCGCAAGTGACGTCATGAAGGATAATGGAGGAAGAGATACAGGTAAGTATGTGACGTAGGGTCGAGAGCAGGTAGGTTTGGATCCAGGGCCAATTGAGATAACTGGTGCTATCTAGTTTGGTTGATCTAAGGAGCAGACGAGCGATTTAGCCGCTGATACTCGCAATATTGGGCTGAGCACTATCGGGAAGCACGATAGCGCACTCCGCACCATGGATGGATCTGCTAAAGCGTGAGACCAGTCGGAGCAGCCCAGCCCACCCTGCATTCCAGCGTTCAGACACCCACTCGCGAAGCATCTTTGATGCCAACCGTGGGGACGTCACCGGAGAGACCCCCGTCGCGCTGATCCCTCACTGCAGTCTTGGCTAGAGCATCAGCAGTTTCATTCCCCGAGAGCCCAGCGTGCGCGTTAATCCGCTTGACCGTAAAAACAGACTCTTGGGAGGCTTGACAAAACTTTCAGCAGATTTCATAGCCCATGGGGTCACGCAACTCCAAATGTTAGGCTGCTTGCTGTAGCATGCAGAGACGCTCTCGTGAGTCAGCATAGAGTGTGAAAGTGCGGGAAGGCCAAATCTAAAACTACATCCATAGCCAGAGAGAGTGCAGCAAGCTCACACACAAGGCTGCTGGTCACACTAGACATGCCACACAATTGTGGTCACACAATTTGAAGGTGGGAATGAAGACACCAACACCTCTCGATTTCGTAACTGGTTGATGTGACACATCGCAAAACATACTACATGGAAATTGATAACTGTCAAAGATCACCGCAAGATCAGGACACCAGATCCAGGGGCTCACCGGACTCACTAATGCCACTGCCGGAGGAATTGATCTTCTAGGGTCTTGAGCAAGACTGCGAAGCAGACTCGCACCGACCTAAGCACTGGAGGAACACTACACTCAACCTAAGATAATCTACTGGAATCTGACAACCGGATCTGGCCTAGTACGACTCAGATTTCAAAGGCACAAAATACCCAAGAGTGCTTTCATGCTAAGTTGTAAAGGAGCCTCACCAGCTTCAACAAGAATGGCTAATATAGGCATTGACACCAAGCAACCAGTAACTATTCGAAGGCATTCACTCATACGGGTTTGTAGTGCACAAACATGACGAGGAACGCAGGCTAAAAATGACAGATGGTAATCTATCAGAGCATGAAAGAAGCCACGAAACACCGACAAGAGATCTTTCCTACGCACTGACTGACACCATGGGGCAAGGTAGCCTAATGGTTAGCACGACCATTTCATGTGCAAGAGGTCCCGGGTTTAATCCTGACCTCAGCCTCCCCTGGTATTTTCGGGAAGAGAAGGGTCCTGTGATGCCTCATACTCGTGTCGACTGTGGCATGTAAAAGATCCTAGGAATTTCTGATTGGAATTACCTAGAAAAATTGTCCCTCTCTCCTTCTGGCACCATCTTCGGCTGGGAGCGCGGCAAACCTACAGCTAAAACGTACAGTACTAACGGACACCTCTAGAGAGCAGACGAAGAACAGGAAGACGACTCGTAACTCTGTCTTTCAGTAGACACATATCAGTTGTCCGCGACAAGGATCCATCAAGAACAACCCCCTAAATATCAGACTTCTCTAGACGCCGTTACTGTCTCTCCACTGACAGAGACACTGACTGGAGTCGCTCTAACTAAAGGATTACGAGCAAATGCAGGCAGTTCAGTCTTCGATGGAGAGAGAGAGATAAACCTCTCTTCGCTAAACTGCTAGTAACACGATTTACGGCAATCTAAGCATGCTGGACAAGGGTGGATAAATCATTGCCCACAAACCACAACGCCACGTCGTCTGCATAGCAGACAACGTTGGCACCTTGTCCCATTTCTACAAGGCCATCATTGATTACAATAGCGAACAATAACGGGCTAAAACAGCTGCCTTGCGGGAGGCCTCTGGCACAAAACTTAGTGCTAGCCCAATGACAACCCACTTTGACTGCCATGGGACGGCTAGAGAGCCACGCAAGGATAGCACAAGCTAGTTTCTGGCCGACGCCCATGGAAGCCATAGAAGCTCGGACCCAGCCAATACTGACAGTGTCATACGCTGCTGTGATGTCAAGGAAAACGACAATGGTAATATTGCCATGCACCTTCGCCTCGCGCACACCCAAGAGTAGGAAAAGAACTGCATCCTGTGCACTTCGACCTGGGCTGTAGCCGAATTGTACGTTGGATAAACAACTATGATGTTCCAAGTGCCAAGAGAGACGAAACATCAACATGCGTTCATAAACCTTGCGAGCACTAGATAGCAGAGCAATCGGCCGATACTTTGTCAGGTCGGAACGTTGGCTAATAAATGGCTAACGTCGGAACGCTTACAAACGGGAACTAGCTCTGTAAATAGCAAAAATCAGGTACCGTACCCCCGTCTAGGACATTCCGGACGAAGTTAAAAATTCCTTCTTTGCTGGTAGACTCATATCTTTCAGCATACTGTTAAGTCAAACATTCCAGACCAGACACGCTACTACGTATACACTTACGCAGTGCTGTTAAAAGTTCTTGGACAGAAAATGAAGTATCTGTCGCACTAAAATTCGTTTCAACAATGGTCCAAAGGTTTTTTTTTTCTTTGCTTTCTTTGATAGAAAATAATCTGTTATCTAGAACTACGAAAATACCCCTAAACGACTCACGGATTAATTTCGTGTCTTCCGAATCTTTCTCACATTTTTAGCTTTTCTTCTTTCGGCGGAGGAGAGACACATTAAACAAATAAACAAACGACTGTAAGTTTTTAATGAATAAACGATTCTGGTTGAAAAATATCAGTTGTGCTGCGAATAGTCATTATGTGTCAGTTTGCAAACAGTAGCGTTTAAATGAGCTTGAAGCGACAAACACTTTTTTACTCAAGCCAAGGTAAACTGAGGAAAAAACTGTTTTTATTGCCTCGGAACTCCACGGCTGTTTTTGCGCGTTCAAGGAAGTTAATAACATGTAGAATTGCTTTTTAGTAAATAAGATTTTGTCAGTGTTAAAGTTTATGTTAGACCCATTTTGGAATACGGATCTTAAGTTTGGTCCCCTCGCCTTTTGGGAGATATTGAGCGTTTAGAGAGTGTCCAAAGAAACGTCACCAAATCCTTGCCAGGTTTTTGATTTATAGGCATTTTAAGTGTTATTATGATTACTTGTAATTCTGGGCAGATTAAGCATTATTTAACCATTTTAAGATTTATTAAATTTTATTGTGTTTTACCAGTAATTATGGGCAGAACATAAGCGGATTCGTCCCTGTTCTTTCCCTCATGTGGCTCTTTTTCCACGGGATAAAATGTTATTTTTATTACTATAACTGGCTAGCTAGCCAGAAAGCGATGTCTACAGCTTCTCTACCTTTAGTGAGGTAGCTTAGCGACAAAATTCGACAAAATTAGGACTTGGCAGACAAAAGCATGATTTTTTGTGTGTGGTTTAGTTAGTGCATGGGCAATAAGAAAATGGGCTGCTCCAAGTAAGCTGAACGTATATTGGGCTGAAGCAAGCCTTATATACCAAAATATATTAACAGTAACAAAACTGCATACAGTGAAGCACTTTTTCACGACCATTAATAAACAGATCAATATAATATACTGAAACTAATTGCTACAGTAGTTTTATAGATCATTTATGACAAATAACGTTCTATAAGAAAATGTCGAAAATCCAACCGGAAGTGAATAGAGAGCTCACGTAAATAGCCTTTACCACGTAACTCCTAAACCGTTTAACCGACTGGTTTAAATTTTACAGGCATATTTTGGGAACCATTTACATCAATTAATATTTAACGATATTTTGTTGTGGATCTACCGGAAGTGGTCGTAAATGTTAGTTCTGGTAAGATTTCTTCACTTACGCGGATTCCCCAGGCGCACTTATTCTACACTTAAACAGTGTAAAAGACAATGTTGTTTTATTAGCGGAGTATAAGTGGTTGCTTTTCTTTGGGCAGGTGTTAGTGGTCACCCATGACCCTTCCTGTTCCCTTTGCAAGCTCTGGTACATAAATGTTTTTATATTTATAGTAAATTACGGCATATGGCATTTTATTTGATTTGATATTTTATTGAGCCTTCAAGCCATCCGCAGCGTACAAACTCCTTAAATACTAACCCAGAATCAAAACACAGTACAAATTGACCAAGCTGCGCAGCTGTGACCCTGCCTCCGTGGGAATACGTAGAGGCACGAAAACCAACCAGGGAGGACGGATCCTGAAACACATATCAAACCTGCACGTAGCCCGGCAGAAACCCAGGACTCGGCCCACCTGTACCCCACCGGGCGGAGCATGAGGCGGGACTCCAAGGCCCTCAGACACAAATCGCCGTTGTGACGCCCATCGGAGGCATTCCAATACATAGTGCTCGACTTTCTCCAGCCCACCACCACAAAGACACTCTGACGACCGAGCCCACCCCAAGCGGGTGAGATGGGCCCGAAGTAGGACATGGCCTGTGCGCAACTGTGACAACAGGCCAGCATCCGTGCAGGAAAGACTATTCAGTAACCGCAGAGCGGCAGTCGAGGGATGCTATGAGAAGAGTCGCCTCCCCGTCGCACCTCCAGCCCAAACCGCTTCCCATTCCCCCTGCACAACCCTAACAACAACAGGCCTCAAATCATTTGTACCGAGAGACACGCGCATTTCACTTCAACCCCCTTCTGCACCTCGGCAAGCCAAAGCATCAGCCTGCTTATTACCGAAAAGGCCTGAGTGCCTCTTCGCCCACCCAATCGGCACAAATATGCCTCGCAGACCCAAAGTGTATATCTTCCACCCCACCTCCTGAGCGATTTGGTGCGAACACTGGAGTCTCCGTAAACACCTCCCCAAGAAACCCAACCCTGCTAGAGAGTGTCAGAACATGAAATCCCAGAAACCCAGTTCCGATCCCACGTCAACAGCCACAGAGACTGCGACTAATTCGCCCACAAAAGTTGGTGGAAGAGCACAAATGGTGTAACCATACTCCAAACGCAGCTCTGGGATGCACACCACTACCTCCCCCCCCCCCACTCCCCCATTTCACAAAGGAAGCGTCACAAAACACACGGGCGCATGTACCCAGCAGACGCACTGGAGCTTTAGGATCCAGAATCGCCGCATCAGAAGCACCACACCACACCTACGGGGCCAGAGGATACACAAACACCGGCAATGGGTAGGCACCAAGAAAACCCTGATCCAAGAGGGAAACACCAAGTCCCGAGCACCAAGCAGTGCTCGGATGTACTGTGGGCATCCGGGCACAAGAGCCGATAATCGCAAAGAATGCATGCAAGAGGATTCATCTGGCCCCCTCACAATCGCCCGTAGGCAGAGCCTCATAAGTAACTCCTTTGCCCTGAACAACACAAGTTGCTCCCCCGCCTCAACATGTAGCAAACAGGCGTTGAAGGCAATCAACAGGTAACCACCCACAAGCAGTCATTCAGAGCGACTTGCAGCCCACCCTTAGCTAGCCGCGAGGCAGCCAAAAGCGAGGCATGGAAATCCACACATGACTGCAAGTACACCCTGTACAAGTTCACAACCAACCTATTGCCGATCAGCGACTTCAACACCCCAAGCCAGGTTGAGAGGTTCCTGCTAACAGCAGCCACATCATGCACCCTGCTAAGCTCAGAATCCAACCAAAAACCCAGATACCAGACCGTCTGGGTGGACTGAATCTGGGTGCCATTCACACAGAGAGACACCTCACAAACTTGAAACCTGCTTAAAGACTTAAGCTCTGTTTTGGCACTGGCTAACTGGAGACCCCTGGCTGTGAGAGCTCTAGAACCACTACTGATAGCAGCCTCCAGTGCCACTAGGATTCCCGGCAGATCCCTACCTGTGAGCCACACAGCCACGTCATCTGCATAAGCTACCACGTTGACGGCCAAACTCATTTTCACGAGGACAGCGTTGATGATAACAGCAAAAAGCACCGGGCTGAGGCAGCTCCCCCGGGGAAGACCTTGGTCAGTATCGCTAACCTCTGACCAGAAAGGCCTAACCGTAGTGGCAAAAGCCCGCTGCCCAAGCAGGGCAATGACCACAGCCATGTGAGCATCTTATATAAGAACTTGTAAGATCCTTTAAGTTCTTAAAGGCGTCCTGCAAGATCTTGGTACAAGATCCTGTAAGATTCTACAAGATCCTGCAAGATCTTGTACCAAGATCCTATAGGATCTTGCATACAAGTAAGATCCTGTAGAATCCTGGATCTTGGTACAAGATCTTGCCAGAATCTTGCAGGAGATTACAGGATCTTGTGCCAAGATCTTGCAGGACGCCTTTAAGAACTTAAAGGATCTTACAAGTTCTTATACAAGACTAGCGGAGTAGCTCGCTTCGCTCGCTCATTCCGCGTCGTCTCGCTGCGCTCGAGGAGCTTTCATTCTGCAACTCTTATTTATACTGCTCACAGACATTCCACACCTAAAACGGTCAAGCAAATGATCAGAGTGCAGTGCGCGTTTTTTTGCAAAGCTTCATTTTATAAACAAATTACCTAAACAAAAAACGGATTCGCTGTTTAGAAAACCATCCCCCTTCTGCTGTGCGGCTAAACTGCCAATGAGCCAAGAGGCCAGACACGCGATTTCTACCCCAGTCGGCCTTGGCTTGAAGAATACGCTCGAGGAGCTTTCATGCTAAAACTCTTATGCTGCTGACAGACATTCCACAACTAAAATAATAATCAGAATGTAGTACGAGTTTTTCTTAAGGTTTCAATTAGTAAACAAACGATATGGTAACCATAAATACTCCAACGGTTTGGCCACCTAATAAATACATGCGCCTCTTGGTCAGATTGTCAGCCATAATCAAACTGACAACAGTACTGGACTACGCGTGCTACGTGGCGCAACAATCATTAACCATCCTCATCCAACCTGATTCCCGTTGTGTACTGAATGCAGCGTATAAGAAGTGTCCAAGTTGTTACTTTGTTCGCAATCCCTTGTCCCAAGGTCGTATGGGAGTGCGGATGTGGGTTGCGTTTCCTGGTTCCAGGCCACTTAATTCAACGTCACCGATTCTTATTTTATCATAGCCTCGATAAAGGCATTTTCTTTCTGGCACATGCATGAACTGGCCTTGAGCCAGGAGATGAGACACGCGATTTGTAGCCCAGTCGGCCTTGGCTTGAAGAAGCCAGTCCTTTTTCGCCACGCGATTGAGCCAGGAGGCGAGGCATGCGATTTGTACCCAGTCGACCTTGGCTTGAAGAAGCCATCCCCTTTCTGGCTTTCACCTAAACTGACAATGAGCCAGGAGGCGAGACACGCGATTTCTTCCCCAGTCGGCCTTGGCTTGAAGAAGCATTAGCCTTCTCCGCTGAAAGGCCGTTTCAACGCTGTAGCACACGAGTTGCTGCATGTTTGAACTAAACATGCTTGGTAATTTTATCATGCATACTCCTTTGTGCCGCTCTTGGTATAGATTATTTTTTTATTCAAATAAATGTTGCAGACTTTACACGGGTTTCCTTGTTTCACAAATTCTAAGAATTTTTACTTAAAAGCCATCTCCTTACCCGCTACGTGTGATCCTTTGAAACAGAATCCACATGTCGCCTACAATTTTTGACTAATATAAAAATTTCGTGCAAGGCGAAATCGTACCTAGAAACTATTCGTGTTTACTATTAGGCTGGACTATTGCTGAGTAGACCACCTGCCTAGTAAGACTGGGCGAAAGCTTCTGGTTTTTATCTGTTTTTTTTTTGCTGTGATTAGGCTTGTGGTTTTAATTTCTTTATTTCACAGTGAGTGTGGTTAATAGGAAAAACATGTATTATGCCCGAAACAGATCAATGGTAAATCAACAGGCGAAGTAAAGGTGATGTAGACAATTGATCAAATAAAGCTAACGTATGAAAATTGACGTGCGCCTTTCCCAAAAGTCATTAACTCGTCAACTCTACAATCTGCACGAAGTATAAGTTTCTGCTGCACTCCAAACTAAAACCGTCAGGTCGAACTGAAATTGTAACATTATTATCAATCGCTAATCCTCAATACAGAACAGGAACAAATATTGACTTATTACACTTCTTTAGTTCAGTCGAAGAAAACAATGAAGCCAACATTTACAGCTAACGTAAAATACCAATGTTTACAGCTACCTTTAGTTCTTTAAGTTGTATAGCTCCTCAGGTTCACAGTATACCGTTTGTGCAATGATAACGTAAAATCTCAACAATTAATTTGGAATGATTGTGTATACATGTTCAGATAAAAAAATCGCTTAAGTTGTATGAAAAACTATTTTTGTTGTGCGTGGATTTGCAATTAAGCTTTTTTTTTACCCTTAAAGGAAGTTTGAAGAAACCTAGAATCGCCATCGTGTTAAGCAGGCAGAGGCGTATGGTGGATTTAAGCATGTGCAGAAGGTGCATCTGCACATACGTTGCAAACCCACTTTAATAAAAAAAATACCACGTTAAAGGGTTTTAGTTCACACAAATTATGCACAAATTATCCGTTGCACTTCAAATCAAAATAAGTAAAAACAAATTGTGCACAGACTGTAAACAGACCTTTTATTTAGGTAATCCGAAATTATGCTGAACTTACAGTTCAATGAAACTACGGGATTGTTTCCAAAACTTCTCGAAACGTAAATTTTTCGATCACTACTTTTACTTTGTGTAGTATATATTCACTCGCTGCTTCTCACCTTTAAAGGTGCAGGTGGCTTTCCAGTGATTGTCTTTTCCCAGATGCGAACGGAGATCGTATTCTCGTGCCTCGTGACA
>JAHWFP010083649.1:0-36352 GCA_023313725.1 Lithobius niger
TGGCCATGTCAGTCTGGCTCAGCGGTAGGACCTTGGCCTTTGATTTCAAAGGTCCTGGGTTCGATTCTCCGCTCAGGCAGTCTGACATATAAGTCCAAAAGGCAACGTAAATAGGTTTGCATCCGTATTTATTTAAGGTAGATGGTATGGGTTTTGTGATTGTTCGTCTGGTCTGCAAATAATAATGTCCCATTTTGTGTTGATTTCTTTCAAATTTACATGATTGTTGTTACAGTGCATTGCGGTTAGACGTAGTTTATTTTAGTACATTATACGGAAAAAGTCTTAGGAACATAAAAGCTTATCTTTAATTTGACAGGTGCACGTTTGAGTACTGGCTGTGTAGAACGGTAGTTGGCACTATTTTTTTGGCGTTTGGAGAATAGAACGGTAAATTGGGTTGTGTATAGTGAGTAGTGATCAACATCGGTATCGATTGAGAATCACAGTTTCGGTTTTGAATATCGACATGTGCAGGTTCCAAATCTGCTCATGACATCCTCCCACACTAAACTGGACCCTTTGAGGCGTTTGAGTTATCGGGCGGACAAGGGTCCTTATGCTCTGTCATCATTTTTTTTTACACTTAGAAAAAACTCTCACCACAGAAGTTCACTTTTCCAGATTTCGAACAAGCTCCACTCGCTCTGCTGCTCCATTAGCAGAGTTGATCCATTCTCTCGATGGATGGTGCCAGCTGTCCCAGCCGTGCTGATTGTTTGTTCCTATTTTCGCATCTAAAAGCCTGGTTGACCTGCTGAGGAATACGCCTGGAGGGTCGTTCTGGTCAGTGTCAACTTTGGTTGACTGTAAAACCGTTTTTTGACCTCGACCTTCCCTCAAGTTGGAGTGGCTTCCTCTCGGACATCTTGCTTCTATCGTCTGGGTGCGTTCGTCCGTTGGCCTCTTCAAACCATACGTCAGAGTGACTGCAAATAAGACACACTCACAAAAAAAGGTAAACAAGGACCATATTAGAATCATTTGAGCATATCTAACTTGGTCAATCTTGTTTAATTATACCAGTGATACTGGGTTATGCATCCATTGCCTGTCACTGTTTATTTATAGGGTCAAAATATATACGAGATTGATTAATTTTGGTTAGTGCAGTCATTTTATCTTACGAGGGTTAATATAATATAATATTGAGACCGTTTTCCTGTTTTACTTCGTAATTCGGTGTTTTAACCGAAAGGTTATAGTAGGCAAAATCTCTGGATAGAGGCTTAAACGTGCCTGGGGAGAATTCCTGAGCCGGACCTAGCCTTCTCTGGAAAATTCTGTTGAAAAATTTCTTTGGACTCGCTAAAGGTTTTTAAAAAATTAGAGTTATTCTGATAAAGTGCACAAACGTCGTTGTGAGATAAAAGTTTCTCGTCCAGTTTGAACTTGAAATATTAGTTTCAATTGTGATGGTATACTAAAAGTTTCGCCTATTTTTTCTTAATTACTACATTTCGCCCTGATTTAAAATTAGTATTTTACACAAATCGTCTATACCTCTGGATATATACAGATTCCAAGTTACTTTTTCATTATGTTAATACATTTTGTTCCCGTAAGTTAGTTCTAGGGGGTTGATATACTATAATCAAAAGAAGACAAACTGTTCCTTTACAAAAGTTAGTGTTTACATGTAAGGTGTTACTTTTAACTTATTCGTAAAAAACCACTGTTTGTTCCCCTTTCAAGTCTTATCAACAAGTCTCATATATAAAAGGTATATTTCATATATAAGGCTAAGAGAATACCAAAAAATATTATATTGGTAAATATTTCAAAGATTATTTGTTGGTGGATGTCTTCCTGGTTGGTTCAAAATTTGATAGTGTTGGCTATGTCTGTTTTATCTATTTTTTTAAGACTAGTGTAATACAAACTGACATAATGAAAGCCGTTACAAGGCCTCCTATAATCAACATAGCAATTAATTTTGCATTCCTGGGAAATCCTGTTCACAAAAAAAAAATAATCCAAAAATCCCCGACTTGAAGTCGGCAACATTTGACACACTGTATGTACCACTTGGTCCAACAACTATTTCTGGCTCATCCAAGCAAAATGACATAACTTCGCAGGATTTTGAGCTTCGAGTAACCAAACACTCTCTTTCCTCTGAGCATTGTTTATCAATGCGGAATTCAATTTTAATCAGTGTAGACTCAGTTTTTAGTTGCACTGCTCGGGTTGATACTAGGATATCAATAAACTCGACCGCTACAAGACCTGGTAAACAGGTTGATCTTGCCTTTATTGTTAGTTCTACTATTGTCTTACAGTAAAAAAACGTTTGTGGCTACTATTTTCTCAGTGTGTGGGCAGACGACAGTATTTTTTATTCGGACTTTATACCTGCTGAAAGCGAGATGCACAATAACGGGTGCACTCTGTATGAGCGTCGGTCATAACTGTCGGTCTGGTCCCTTCGTTAGCCTATGAATTATCCATACATGTGGTAATATGCTTGTCTTCTCTGTTGTCATTCTTGTCAAATATGAATCTCTCTTTTCACACGTTAACTTATCTACGAAGTTCACTCAGTTGATCATGGCTTCGTCAAAATCGAATTCATTTGAGTACACGGCTGATGATTGTACATCTATCTTTCTACATTCTGGCCTGTTTACTTCGGCAGCATTTTCTAGGTACGACTCTGCGGGGTTGTTAACACGTGTAACCAAATGCCTCTCCACAAGCTCAATGTCCTGGGCGAGATTTCATAAAGGTATTACGGCGATGCCGCTACACATTTTTTACTGAATTGTTCTTCGAGAAACTTAGCTCAATACTCGGCTGGCAATGTGCTCCCTTTACCTTATGTACGGTGTGGTTTTGTCGTGAGGTATGCTTTATAGTAATGACAAGCGTCACTAGTCCTTCTGGTGCATCCCAAGTTAATACTTGCAGCTCGGCAATTTAGTATACCACTACAGGATTCTGCTTCTCGGTTAAGGCCTCTGAAATGGTCTTAACCCCATACCACATTGGACCCCACCAACAAAAGCGGTTCTGCGCACATGCTATTTGACTTAGTACCCTTAATTCTGTTGGTAACGTAAAGTACAACAACTCAGTGTTCCAGCTACATTCTACTCCCATACATTCCAATTTCTGTTGGAATATACTGTCTTCATTTTCATTTAAAAACCACAGGCAAACTGCATAATGAAGATCAGTAAGAGTTACTTGTACTTGTTGATTAATTTTGCAAGTGGTACCATGTTGATCTGTTGTGCATTCCTTTACAGCACTCCGAATCATTTTATGGTCACTGCACTGGGCTTGCGTGAGCCGTAGCACCATAAAAATTGCTGTCAATACCAAAAAATACCAAAAAATTGCTGTACATAAAAATTTCTGTCAATACCAAAAAAATGTCTGATGTTGTCTTCTGATTTCGTGTACGGCTTCTTCGGTACTCTCTGCATTCGTCTACTGTCCGTTTAATTCGGTCTCTTACAAGGTAGCCTAATAAGAGCAACCATCGCACGCTCCCTCTTACTCCGCAATATGCCAAATAGATTAGTTGAGACGATTTAACTTAGTCCTTGCCATACTGTTGTGAGAACCAGTTTCACATACCATGCTACTATTCCAACTGCTGCTATTGCTATTAAGTATCCTAGTACGACAAATTGTCATGGTACGCAATGTCGAAAGTAGATTGCTTTCCAACTCATGAAACAATCTACTCATGAACAATAGGGTTTCCCTTCAACAGGAAACTCAGCTCCCAAACTGACTCCGTTTAGTTTTACCAATACAACTTTCAGTTTTTTGGACGTTAGCAGGAATTCTTCTGGTATCAATAATTTAAGCGGATCACCTTTACCCAGCTTCTTTGCGTACTCCTTTCCTCCCTGCCGTAAAATAACTACTCCGTAGCCATCTTCTGTTATGACTGGTGATTTAAACTTAAGACTTCTTTGCTTAGTTTTTAACTTGTGACTCGTCTATACTCATAAGACGTCTGTGATGACGTGTATGATGTTTGTTACTCGGGATGTTGATTTCAAATCCCTGTAAATCCCATTGTAGCCTGGGCGTATATAGATCTGTAACATTGTATAAACAAACCCTATATGACACTAGGAAACTGTTGCTTATGTTGCCCCTAGCTTGTGCTATTAACACATTCCTTTGGACAGGCACTATCTTGCATTTGCAAGGGTTATTCGTATTGCATGGTTGCTCAGTGCAGTAATCCGGTGAACCGCTACATGGTAAAGCTCAGATACACTTGCACTCGGACAAACCTGGTTTGTGACATGCGTATCCACTTCCTGTCCCCGTTTCGTTTTCGTATTGCCTAAAAGTAAGTTCTGTTGGAGTAGCGTGAGTTATTGGTTAACGCTACACTGGTTTGCCATCCTAATACGCAGCATCACAGTTAATCCCATGCGCACAAAAGTTACTTGGCATCTCCATCCCTCTTGTGGTAGTTTGCGTTCTACAGATTTTTTTCTGTCCTTGAAATAACATACATCTAGGATGTAAAGTGGCAATTCATCAAGAAAAGGTTCATCCAACTTACTGTTGAGATTATTCTTTTGGGTCGTCACTGTCCTTGCTATAGCCCTGTTGATTGTACACTCTTTACTCCGACCAGTAGAAACATTACAGAAGTCCATTTCATGAATCATGTTTGGGATTATCCTGAAAAGGATAAAGGAAAGGAGTTAGGGACGAAGCTCTGGTCCTATAACTCCTCCTCATGCCTTTTTATTCGCGCTATATAATTATCCCATATTTATTCCTTTTATCCTGATTAATTGATAACCATCTCCTTGTACTTATTCTGTGAAACCATTTTTATCCTTCTTCCTGATTAACTGTTAACTTATTTTTCGTATGATCGAATGTTAAGGATATTTTCTGTGCTAGAGCGATTTTGTAAATGTCTGGGTTATAAATAACCTTCCTTGGTTCAGTCCCTGCTGTCAGAAGTAGTAACGGATCTCTTCCGAATAGTAAGTAATGCAGTGTTTCCTGTGTGGGGCACATTAATGGTATTTCGATAAGCTAGTAGTGTAATGGGTAAATAGTCATTCCAATCAGACTGTCCTTGCTCCATGTAATAAGATAACATAATGTCAGTGTCTGATTAAATCGTTCCATTAAACCATCAGATTGAGGGTGATATGGACTGGTAAAAGCCTTATCAATTCCCAACAATGTACATAGATCCTTTAACAGCTCAGAAGTGAACTGTGGTCCTTGCTCTGATATTAACGACTGGCACAAACCATATCTGGACATTATCTACTTGGTGTATATATCCGCTTGTGGTTGCTTTAGTGTCGGCCAATGCAAATCCTTCTACCCATCTGGTTAAATAATCGGAAAATACCAGTACTTATTTTTTCCCAGTCTTTGTTAAGGGCAACGACCCCAGGATATCCATGCTGATTTGCTCAAACAGTCACGTAGGCAAAGGCATGGGTTGCAAGAGTGCACGCCCGTTTACGTTGTGTTTCCCTTGACGCTTTGCACATGGCTGAAAATAGCGCCAGATATCATTGTATTGGCCTTTCTAATAATAATGCCTAGCAATTTGTTGCACTGTCTTCTCAAATCCTAAATGGGCTGCCCATACTGCATCGTGTCCACTGTACAGTACATCCTCCTGTATTGTTTCCGGTACCACCAGTTGCTCAGTTACTCGTCCATGTTTAGTTGCATTCTTGGGCATAGCATATTTGTACAAAATTCCAGACTCCTCATCAATAAAGAATTTCTCTATGGGAAGTATTCGTAACATAGTTACATTACAGGGCTTTCCTTCCAAATGCTTGATGATTGTAGAGGCATAGGGATCACATAGATATTTTCTTTTTATGAGTGACTTATTTCATTCTGCTATATGCAATTCATTTATGGGTACCAACCTTTCAAACTTAACTCCGAGTCTGGCACTTCATCTTCTGGTTCTGGTGGATTCCTAGAGAGAGTAGATCTGCTTCATTCAGTCTCCTTTTCTTATACGTGATTGAATAATTGTACTGCTGTACGCTAAGTGCAGATCTGGTTAGGACAGTTATAGGGCTTTAATTTTTAAATAAAAACACCAAGGCTTGGTGATCCGTAATCAGGTGGAATAATCTACCTCGTAGAAAATATCTAAATTGGTGTAAAGCCCATACTACCACCAATGCTTCTTTCTGGTGGTCGAATAGGCTGCCTCTGAAGGTTTTAGTTTTCAGCTTGCGTATGCAACGAGTCGTAACAGACCCTTCTCATTCTTTTGCTGTACTATCGCCCCTAAAGCCAAATTTGACGCATCTATAACCACGTAAAAAAGTTTGCTGTACACTGGAGTTTTCAAAAAAGGCTTGCTAGTCAGACTCTTCTTCAATTGCTCAAATGCATCTTCACAGTCCTGAGTCCAATTAAAATGAATGTTGGACTTCTGCGTAAGTTTTGTTAATGGCAAACATAGTTGAGCTGCGTTCTTTATGAAACTGCGATAAAAATTAATTAAGCCTAAAAAACTCTTTGATCTTTCTTAGGCGAGCAACGTTTTCGACAGCGGTTACCTTGTTCCACAGGCTGGATCATACCTTCCTTAAGTATATGTCCCAAGAACTTAATTTTCCGTGTTGCCAAATGAAATTTTGTTGGCTTAGCCGTTAGGCCTGCTTCCTTTAATTTCTGTAGAACTTGTTGCAACAGCTGCAAATGCTGTTCCAGGGCTTTTGTATAAATTAAAATGTCATCGAAAAATACAATAACATCTCGTCTTATCAGGCCTAATAGTGCCAGATTAACTACAGAGGAGAAACATCCAGGTGAAATGTTTAACCCTATAGAAATCCTGTTTAACCATAGAATCATAAAACCATAGAAATCCCATAGAATCACTGGTTGGTAATCTTTTCCATGCCTAAAATGCTGTGCTCGGTCTGTCATCTGGATGAATACCAACTTGATGAAATGCGGCTCCTAAAATCCACACTTGAGAAGAAACACACATCTTCTACCGCATTTATTAATGTGGAGGCCTCTGGTATTTCGTATTGTGCTGGTAGAATTTTGTCATTAAGAGCCCTGTAATCCACTACGAGCCTATGCGACTCATCAATCTTTTTTTTTTACCAACAAGCATGGCGCGTTATATCCTGTGACAGTTTTGGAAATAATGCCGGCCTTTAAAAGGTTTTGCAACTGCTCCTGCATTACATGTTCTAAAGCTTCTGGTACCAGATATGATTTTTTTGTAGACCGGAACACCATCTGTTAAAGTTATTTGCATCTGGGCCAAATGAGTGAAACCGATTTCCTCCATAGTCGCCGCAAAACTCTCAGGGTAACTAACCGATATACCCTTAACCCTTTCTCTTATCTCGTTATCCAAATGGGAGAGATCAAACTTAGCTAGGTCTAGAGGGTCATTTTTCCTCAGCTGTGCACCCCTCTGCCCTTCTAATCACGCATTTATTACTTCAACCTCACTAATGGGCAGTGCTGATCTCAGTACCGTTCCTCTTTGTAAAGTACAGGGCTTATATTGCTGTATTGTGTAGCACTAACTGTACCGTTTGCGTTGAATCCACCCATCAGCCTTACAGGATGATATGTACCTCCTTTACTTTGTATAAATGCATCTCCTTTAGTTCAAGGGTTCTCAAACTTCAACGTCACATTTACATTTGACACTGCGGGAATGACAACTATTTTATCCGTCATTACTAGCATGTTGTTCTGAGCTTCGGGGAGGGGAGTTGTAACCAGCGAAAGCTGTAACTCTGGCTCCGCTTGATCTATATTGTTCAGTGCGATACGAAGAGAGGTGGAATAAAGTTTTCCCTCTCTAGGTATATACTGTAGATTTAATATTGTACCAATACCTATTAGGAGTTTGTGTGCAGAAGATAACTATTTTTTGGGAACAGAGATGGTAGGATTACTGTCTTCTTGTCCAACTTTACTTTAAACAGGTATTTCCCTAACAGTGGGTATGCATTACCGTTCAATGTTATAACCAATAAATGAGCTTTCACTGGCTTTAAATTATTGCTATCTTCCTTTTGCATTTTATGTAATAGAGAGGCAGTTAATAAATTTATGCTGGCCCCGTCTCCATAACGCATCTTACTATTTTTCCAGACACCCTGCCTTCCACTACAGGTAAAGGATTATAACTATACTGTGTCTGATCCTGGGCAAAGCCTGAAGGAGTCTGGTTTCTATCAGGTTGCCTTTCTAGTTTAAATCCCTGTTTCCTTGTCCAGCCCCTTTAAAATTTTGCACCCTGGGCTGTTCTCTCTGCATACCTCTTGCAGTGTTCTCATGTCTTTGCTCATTTTGTTGAGGGCTTACTGACTTCTCCTGAGACCCTGACGACGTGCCTCTATTGCCATTACGCTATCTGTTTATCCAACCTCCCTGCTGATTTGTAGGCCTCCTAGGGCATTCAGCTGCATAGTGTCCATAAAAATGACAGAAAAAACATTAGGAGCCTTGAACCGGATTTAATTTTCTCTAAGCATTTCTGTTTCCTTGGGGGAAATCCCTTTTACCCCTACCTTGACTACCATTGGCACCATTTTCATTTCTTACCATATACCTAGGTGGAGGGACCTCTCAAATAAGTGTTTGCCTTGAATACGGTGTTGATTTTCTCTAACTGCTTCTCTAGGAGTCTTCAATAGATCCTGTCGATTTTGCACTTTCCCCTATCCCACCTATTTCAACCTGAAGCTCATTAACCGGAGTTTTACTACTCATCATACTTAGCGCATCTTCTTCAATTATTGCTGCTGCCAAGGCCTCGGTCATAAGTGCGGGAGCCTTGGAGAAAAGCAAACGCCTTATCGGTGGCTTAACTGATTTCACAAATGGAGCTAATATCAGCGCATCATGTACGGCTGTATTTGTTCCTTCAGTTTCATGCCCGTGTTTCTTTGCCTTAATTGCGTATTCATGCACTCCTTCCTTATCTCCCTGCTGCATAAACATGAAGGCAGATAACTTCAGTGCCAAAGGCACAGGTGGTCTAAACCTTGATTTTAACAAGTCCTTCACTTGTACCAGAGTTGTAACCTTCCAAACGGTAGGGCTCTCGCAGACATAAGCCGCTGCCACACCACGTAGCTTTGACTCACACACCGTTTCCTGCACTGGATATGTCCATGTTGCACCTGCAAGAGTGGCAGTGTAGGCCAGAATTTCAAACAACTCATCTAATCTCTAACCTAACCTACTTTACCAAGTGACGCAGCTACGAAGTAATTCGTACACGAAAACTGTTTCATGCTAATCAGTTTCGCATGAAAAGCCATTTGGAATAAGCAAATGATTGGTCCTTTAATTCTGGTACACTTTCAAGCTACATATGTACAAGTTCTGAATTAATACATGAAGCAAATTTATACTGCAGCGATCCGAGCGTAGCACTCGTTGTTAGATGTAAAGTAGGAAAGGAGCTGCTACATTACTAAAGTAAAGGATGAGTATTCAACAAATACCAATTTCAAAATTTCGTACGAAATAGAAAAAAAATTGCCCATCATGGTACACGTGCTTGAAACGTTTCATACAGAAGACGTTTATTTCCAGTTAGATTTGCACGTAACTTTTCAATAGATGACTCATCTCATCCTATCGAAAATGGCTTCGCAATTACGAGCCTTAGAGAAGGCAATTAGGAAAAACACGCAAAAGTGACTGCACCAAATCTGACCAAAGAATTGAACACCTCCGTAATTGTATTTAATTCCCGGTTCCAAGTAGTTAACCACGGACCGAGGAGGGCCCATGTTACCAAAACTATCGAAATAACATGGTTCTCCAAAAACAGTGGAATAGGCTACCCAATGACTTCTGTCTCCATCGTGGAAATCTTCCACATTACGATTCCGTTTTTAAGTTTTAACGGAAAGTTTTAAGGGCAATGTGTCTTTACTAAAGTACCACTAAATTTCGGAATTTTCATCACTCTAGCCAACCCATTTAAATCAAAGTTTGTTAAAGGTTTATTAAAGTCGATTAAACCCTGGTTGGCCTTAAGTAAAGACCTCTGCCACGGGGCAATTTGTTTTACTTCGTGTTTTGTTTAGTTTTATTTTTCTTTGAGCCGGAACCTTACACTTGCTTGTGATGTTGCACGAGTTCTGCTAGAATTTGTGCATCATTTTGTGCCTGCTTTACGCTGATACCACCCCCGCAGTCTCTCCCACCAAGCCTCCAATACCTTCTAAAATTGGGCCTAGCCACACCAATATCAAAAAGGTGCCCTTCAACTCTCGCGATTTTATTTTGAGCAACATATCTTTTTTATTAATATTATTTAATAAACAACTTCGCCTTTGCCTCTATCCAACTTTAGATTCATTTTCCTGTCGCCAATGAGCAGAGCACGACAGGTAGTATTATTTGCTCTAAACTTCAGTATGACTTGTACGTCCACGGTTCCCTATTGAAGCTGCTCGGATCATTTGGAGCAATCCAACACCATGAGAGGATAAGCTTTCTTGAACTGAAGCAAATCAAAACTCAAGTCGTTGCTGTCATAGCAAAGCTGCCTAAATTGCTACGCCATTCTGTACAGGCTGACGTACTCTCCAGTGGCAAAATTAGCCCTGAAATCGAGAAATGGTTAACGCTCAGAATTTAGCGTCATGTGAGCATTTTCCAACCTGCAAGTGGTTCGAACACGGGCTGGGTCTTTAACACGGCTGGGTCTTTAAGTAAAGAGTCCTGCCTGTTAGTTTGAAAAGTTAAAACCTAGGTTTTTTCAACCGCCGACGTAGTCAGCATGCGCCAGGTGAAGCTGATATTTTGAAAGAGCTCGCAGCTATTGTAATGCTAGTGCCTAAATCCTAAATCCACGGCCACTGCTACGTGGTAGATGGGATTGTAGAGCGTACGTTGTTGTTCGTCAAATGCCGTTATGTGGGGAATGTGCCAGAATATACTATTCAGAACGACTTTACCATTGGCCGGGGCCATGACATTGAAGATTGCATTCATGTCGCTAGCTTTCATGCAGGTGGTTAGTTCCATAGATTAGCTTATCGTAATTTTCAGAAAACCGAATGATTTGTTTCAATGGGATGGCGAACGTAAAGCTTCCTTTGGCAGTTGTTTCAACAATGACGAACGCATATCCCTGTTTGAATCCCACGTTGTTGGTTAGTTCAGTAGAGACAGAAGCCATACCATCTAATGCGCAACACTGGCCGAGCAATGCGGGTTGCTCTGCCGAGCCATAAGTGAGTAGTCCCTTCATCTGATTACCAAACCCTGGATAATTTAACTCATCGACTTGTTTATCATCTAGCTGGTATTTTATATTAGAAAACAGGAACATGGGAGCATTATTAATAAGACTAGCTATGTCAGCATCCGCTTAAGCCAAGTCATTATCCTTTAGCAATCTCCCTTTAATCGGGTGGTAATTATTGGCAACGTGCAGAAATAAATGTTGGTTTTCAACGTGTATGCGAATTTCTGAGTTTGCGTTGTTCAGATTAGTTCCAACAATAGGGTTGCATTCGCGGTAAGTGTAAGATTCAACTGAGGAATTATACCCCAAAGGTTCGTTGATTTCAAGTAATCTTTTACTACGCTCATTTTTAGGGTGTTGTTATAAATTTGATGAAAGCTTTGTTTTTTTTTTTATTGTTCGAGTTAAAATTAAAAAAAGAGTCCTTTCTCTTTTTTCCCAAATACAAGCATTTTAACATTTTTTTTTTTTTTAGATCTCAAATAAAGATGCACGGTGAGCGTCTCTCCATTTAAATCGAATGGCTCGTTGGTCTGCGGTGTGAGCCACACTCTTATATTTATAATTAAGTTGGTAGTAACCTGGAGGTAAATTAAATTACGAGGGGATTTTACGAGGGAATTTGTGTAATAGGATATTGAGTGTCGGTCAATAACAGGAATATCGAGTGTTGACTGTCGCTATTTATGTATGAATTGCTGAAAATTATACTAACGCTCATAATGTCAACAGTATTTTGACTTTCTTGACTTCTGACATAGTTGCCCAAGTCAAATTCTATGACTTGAGCCAAATTCTTGTCACCAGTAAAGGATATTCCACAATTCGGATCGGTTATTATCAAGTCGGTTCTTAAAGTATTTAGATTTGAAAGAATTGAAATGGCATCCTTGCTGTGGCCATTTGCATCTATCGCTGATTTGAGAAATTTATTCAAATCCTCGATTTCATAAGCACCGGGAGTTACTAACACTTTCTGCCAGGTGGCACCAGCATCGGTTGTGCACTTATTTTCGTTATTTTTTTAGGTAATGTTGTGTATGCTGCATGTGTCTAAATTAAGCAGAGCCAATTTGTAACTTTTTTCAGAGTCCAAATGAATGGGCGTATTGAAATTAATTCTTAAATCAGAGGCCTTGCCGGTGAGTATAATTGAACAGGAATCCATAATTTTATCTTTTTACCACTTATTTACCTGTAAATCTAAAATTAATTTTAAAAATGACTTTGAAATCTTGAGTCCAGGTCATTTTACATGAAATTGCCATTGCCATTTCGAGTCGGGTTATTTTACATTGGAATTAACCTTTAAATTTTCCGACCATGTCGTTTTTCATGGGCTTGACCATGATATTTGGAATAAAGGTCATTTTGCCTAATGACTTTCTTTAATTGACCTTACATTATGTCTGGAACACCCTAGCATTCAAGAAAGGTATTAGCAGATTTCAACCCCCACCTCCTTTCCCCAGAAATTTATTTAGTTTCAGTTATCAATTAATTGGTTTTTGATTAAGCTTACTCAACATGGCTTTATGCAGATACACCTGGTTTTGCAAGAACTCCACACACCACATTAATACACACCACACTGACACACCTCATTAATACACACTACATTGCCTAAAGATAAATGAGATAAAACTTCTTCAAATTAATTTTTTCCCTGCAATCTACCTCAATGGTACCCTTCCATACAAACACAAAAATGATAAAGGATACAAATGAATGTTTAGTTAATCTGTAAATAAAAAAAACGTAAATATTCCTTCCTTTAAAAATATAATAATCGGATGAACCTTTTTTTTTAAGGAAGCAATGGCCCTCTGACATGGCACAAGTTTTCGATAATTTTTTCCGTATTTATTCATATATAAAAATCACAAATAAGTCAACAAATAAGCCATATGAAAAGGAAAAAACTCACCCAGAACGTTGTTCAAAAGTCGCTTATATCCTCGCAGCGCAAAGGAGAATGAATGAAGCGACTGCAGACAGAAATATAATAATAAGATCATCTTGGGAGTCTTGAAAAAGCTTGCGTTAGTAAGTTTTCAGGAAATGTGAGTCGTTAATTCAAATGAGATGGAACAACAACCTTTTGGCAGAGTGCCAATGCGTGCGGTAATGCTTTTTTGGCTAGTCTACTGTAAATCTGATGATATGAACTAATATTTCTTTCATGGCGGAGAATTTATTATTGTGCTTTTGTTGGGATTCAGTCAAAATGCGAAAAAAAATGTTAAGTACTTATTTTATTGCATGATTTTCGTACGTATGAAGAATTTTCGTAGTTATTAAACAGCAATGATTTTATGAGAATTCCCATCGCCCCCTCCCCCCCTCAATTTGAATTCCCCAAAATGGTTGCTAATTCGTCCTTTTCATGCCTTCAGGAATGCAGTTAAAGATTCGTCATTCTCACAATGAGAAAGCTCAAAGAGCACGACCCTGCCTCCCAATTTTGGAATTCTCATAATGTTGTTAATTCGTCATTTTTACGGTTTGAAGCAATTAGAATTCTCTAAGTATTAAAGCTCAAAAAGCATTAGCTTTAGCTCCCAGTTTTTGAGACCTCCCCAAATGTTACTAATTCGTCATTTTATACTTTAAAACATTTCAGAGTTCTTACATTCTTAAAGCTAAGAGAGCATTTGCACGACCCTCCAATTTTTGGACCCTCATAATGTTGCTAATTTATAATTTTCACGCTTTGAAGCTTTTGAGGGTTCTGAAAATGGGAAAGCTCATAAAGCATTTGCACTCCCATCCACAAATATGTTTCTAATTCGTCATTTTCACGCTCAGAAAGCATCTGAGAGTTCTCGCAGTATGAAAGCTCATAATATAGCACTCGGCGAGAGTGCCCAACGTGGTGTGTCCTTCGCACTTGGAGGTCGCATAAGGACACATTTAGTTAGAATAAGGACACAGGTAGCAAATCCACATTTAGGTAGCTTAAGGACAGTGAGGTAGCAAAAGGACACATGACCCAAGGCCGCCATCTTGGTTTACATGGGGCCGCCATTTTGGAAAATCGCTGCACTTCCTGTTTTCATGGGCACCGCCGTCTTGGATGATGTCACTTCCGATTTACATGAGCATCGCCATCTTGGATGGCGTCACTTCCGGTTCATATTGGTGAGTTAGGTGAGTTAGGTGCTGTCTATGGGATAATGCTCGTGATAAGAATAAATCTCCAAGGACGAATCGTACTGCAAAGACTCATTTACATTCAGATAATCTCTTATTAAACTCATCTTCTAGCTCTGATTAGATGAAAGCTGTTTTTGTCGTTAATTGTTTACCGTTGTTATTATTATTATTAATACTGTTAAATCCTTATCCTGTAATTATTTTTTTTCAGGCAAATATGTTATATTTTTATTGTGTTTTTTTTTTTATTTATTTTTTTAATGTTTTTGTTATTTTTTTCGATCCCAAATGGACTCTGACAGTGAGCATTTCACCATGTTAGTTACTGGAAGATATTCAATTCTGAGGTTCCATTATCATCTTATAACTCTGAGGTACACCGGAATAGAAAGCGTATATGCACAGTTGAGTGCGGCATTGACGTAGGAATAACACTAATATAATTTATATTATCCAAGATGAAAAACGATGACACCTATTCAGACAAAGTATATATGAGCATGGCGACCACTAGACACGTTGTCATTACAGCTAGTGTTGTTTTCAGCCATCTGAGGATAAATAACAATGCGACAAAAAAGGCTGAAGTTTGTTTGATCGGGAGACTTTGGTCGCCTTACAACATAAAAGTCACTGTTAGTGGCACAGCTTAACGTTTTCTAGTTGAAAAAAAAACGACGTGAATAACGTTGATATTAGATTAATTACTAATTACTAACTACTAGTAACGCTATTTCTTGTATCACGAAAATAAATTCTTCCATGCGGTGAATAAAGCTGATTTTTAGCTCATTTTACAGGTATCCGGTAGCCAAATGGCATATTCCAGGTCAACCACAAAATTTTGTTTTAAGTTTTTTACTGCTGAATTTGATCCAGGACATGGTCAGCTTCAAGAAACCAGTTAATGACATTCTGTCAGCCTTGGGAATATCGATATATTCAATATATATGATGACCAAGATGGCCATCTTAAATTTTAGATATTGATAAATGTCCTTTCTTATTGAAAGTTTGGTATCAAATTGTATGTTTATGTGGATGCCAAGTTCAAAAATATGTTCAGAAATAGTGTTAGACGTCGGAGAAAAAACATATCCAAAATGGCTGCTAAGATTTATCTTAAATTCACAGTTTTTGCATTTCTCTTTGTGTACAAGTTTGGTGTCGAATTATATGTTTATTTGAATGCTTAGCTTAAACCTAGGTTCAGAAATAGTGTCAGACCTCAGAGGACGAACGTACCTAAAATGGCGCATAACATTCACAGTTTTGGGATTTGCCTTGTGCACGAATTCGGTATCAAATTATATGGACTTTGGGATACCGATTTTAAAATTAAGCTCAGAAGTAGTATTAGACTTATTATTGGTGTCATTGGCCACCTCAAGTTAACAATTTTGACATTTTCCTTTGTATGTAAGTTTTGTATGTTTTTTTATAATGCTGAATGGCTGTTTGTTAGTCTACGGTAACAGATACAGTAAAAAGTCTAATTAAAAAAATAATAAAGTTTGCTTTCTTCTTCATTATCATCAACCACTGTATTCTCGTCACTATAAGGTCTCACCGTAGTCGTCATCATTGTGTCTTTCAACCTCAGCAATAAGTGTCAAGTCACTGCAACAACCAATAGTCTCAGATGAGGAACCATTGTTCATGGCAGCGACCATTTTTACAGCCATATTGATTTGTCTTGCCTGGCATGATGCTTTCACTAACAGCACTTTTAAGAATTTCAGGTGGTACATCTTAAACGTTCTGCGGTGTGGTGGTGGGGCAGAAAAAAGTTTCACATCAGGCAACCAATTGCCTCTTTGGTTTCAGGACATTGGTAGAGGAGTCTAAAAATCCCAGGGCACAAATTTTCATGCCCCACTGCAACCCTCCTCCCCCAACGACAAATTAAAATAAAAAATGTTTTTTTTTTTTACTGCAACTCCTTAACCGTCAACAAATCAAAACAAAAATGTGAAGCAAAAACGTTTAGCACACTTTTGGACGGGAAAGGTGATATACATCTTTTACGTAAAAGCAACCCTTGAACCCCAAAATTATATTTAAAGTATTGTATCCTTAATTCGCCTGAACGCTCCTTTTTTTCAATTGGTTGTTATAGGGATTTTTGTGTTCAAAGTGCGCTTGCTCGCCTCTAATAGCCCAAAATGGTCGTGCTTAAGATTTTCTGAAAGGTGGGAAACTATTCTTTCCATCAATCCTAACGAAATTGTTACCTTAGATAGAGACTGTCCTATGCCCATTTAAAGGTAAAAAGGTAATGGCGTAGCTATCAAAGCATATTGTGATTTTCAAGCCCTCACCATAAGGTCTTGCGAGCCCTCTAATAGCCCAAAATGGGCATGCTTAGGATTTTCTGAAAGGTGGAGATCTATTCTTTCCATAAATTCTAACCAAATTGTTTAGCTTAGATAAGGACAGTCCGAACTTTGGCCGTCCAATGAGAAACGATGCCCACAATACTTGCAATGGTTATAACAATACTTGTGTACTTACACGCCCTCCCACGCCATCCTCGTCACACCCCCAATGCTCCAAACCATAAAAGGTACGCAGTTTGTATTGTACTGCACCCATTCGTCCAATATCACAGCTGGAAGCCTTTCCTTTAGCTCGGTATCGATGAATGCTGGTAGTAACACATTTTCAACGTTATTGAGAGTCAGATTTTGCATTGAAAGCAGCTGAGCTGGCATTCTTACACGAGTTAATTTTTGTCAGGTGGGTCATTGCTCTTTATTTCAACACAATTTAAGCTTTTTATCGCATTATTATTTTCCCCCAAGTACCTGAAATGTGTCCAACTATGGCGTCGCGCTACAATGGTTTACAACCTCGACAATTGAATTAATGTGATGTTTGTTGTGATCTTTGTTGCGTAACTTGGCAACACACTAGCGTGTGTGAAGATGCCAACATTGTAAATTTAAGGATAAAATTTTTGCCGCCATTTTTTGAGATTTTTTCTCCGACGTCTTACACTATTTCTAAACATATGTTTGAACTTAGCACCCAAACATGCATGTAATTTATACCAAACTTGTAAGGAGAAAGAACATTTTTATTATCTAATATTTTAGGCAGCCATCTCGGCCACCATTTTGAATATCTTTAGACGCCCGAGGGTGACAGAATGTCATCAACCGTTTTCTTGCAGCTGACCATGTCCTTGAGCAAATTCAGCAGTAAAAAAAAATTAATACAAAATAATATTTGGGGTTTGGCTCTTGGCTGCGGACTATCTGGAGATATGCCCTTTTCATAAGGCCTCTTCTAATTGGTCAAATGCTTCGGGGGGGGTTAGGAAACTCTGAACTACCAAATTGATTGTTTTACATTGTTTTAAACATTGTCATTGTGCAACAATGCCAAACTGAACATGAAATAAATCCGTGCGTTTACATGGAGATAATGCAGTACCTACCAATAAAAAATACTTATCATATGAAAAAAGGTGACTGCTGTCCTCAAAGTATAACGAAAGCCAACAACAAAAAAAAGAAATTGACCAGAACACTAAATTGGTTTTTCCATCACATAATTGTTAAGAAAAAAATGGATTTCATCAACTTGGACTAAAAAGATAATGATATCTACCCCAAAACAAAACTTCATTTAGGATTCCCGCCAAGCTTTCAGACTGTGTGAAATTGTGACCTTTGCTCATTTGCTAAGCTAATCCCACGGACTAAGTCTTTAAACGCTAAATGAAATAATTGAAAATTGTGCAATAAGCAATTTTCATATATTTAATTTAACCTTCGAACTATTACTCGGTGGGATTAGCTTACGAAAGAGCTTGGCGTTTGATATCACGACTTCACACGTCAGAAAAGTTTGGCTGGAATCCTTAACAAGTCGGATTATTGATAATCAAACTCGTTTTTAAAATGTATGATTCGGTTCTTTGACAATATCATCTTTTTCATGCCCATTTCGTTCTAAGGCAGCTTGAATAAAATTGTTCAAATTTGAAATTTCATAAGTGCCAGGAATGACTTCCATTTTAAAACAGCTGGTACCACCATACGTTGTGTACGAAATTTCGTTATTATCCCCGTGAACATAAAATATGCTATAATAGGTGTCCAAGGACACAAGAGCCAATTCATACTCCTTCCTAGGATCTTGATATATTGCTATGTTTAAGTTGCAGCTTAGCTCCGCATCCACTCCATTTATAATGATCGAACTGGAATCCATACTTATCTTTATATATATATGCATAAATCGGTTCAAAATCAATAGCTCAAATTAAACGGTAGTATAATATTTGCACTCCTTAACTCAACTCACTTAGGAGAATACAAAACTAGTAGAAAAACAAGCGACAGTTAGTGTAAGCTCGAGTAAACCAGGACCGTAATTCAAGTGACGCCTCTGAGTCCTAGCGAAAATAGGAAGTTAGTAAAAAAATGCAATACTTAGCATAATCACGCTAAATTCGAGTAAACCTTACTGTAAATTTCAAGTGGTGCTAAGCAACAATTGGAAGCTACTGAAAAAGATGTGCAGTACTTAGCAAAACACTCGCTAAACTCTAGTAAACCCCGTTCGATATTTGAAGTCCCAGATACACTGCAAAGGTCAATACGCAAAACTTCCATACAGAATCTTCACAAAATTCCAGTAAAGGAAGTTGAAATTCAAGATAGCGTCAAGGTTTATCGGAGTAAGGTCACTAGAGTAAACACTGACGTCACACTTCGGTCAGCAAAGTAAACCTTGACGTCATAACATCCACGTGACTAACGGTCAGTAATGCAAACCTTGACGTCACTTCCTGTCAGTAGAGTAAACCTTGATGTCACTTCCTGTGAGTAGAGTAAGCCTTGACGTCACGTGATCATTTTTCTTCCGGTCGGTAAAGTGAACTTTGACGTCATACTATCACTTGACTTACAGTCGGTAAAGTAAATCTTGAACGTCATTTCCGGTGAGTAGAGTAAACCTTGACGTCATGAGGTCACGTAACTTTTGGTCAGTAAAGTAAAACTAGACATTTTCACCCCCGTCCAGATGAAGAGCAGGCCGGATGTAGTAAAACGCTCATTTTAGGCCATCCTCCAAGAGGAGAGCAGGTGGTGGTAGGATAATGCACGTAGCCAAACGCAAATTATTTTGTGTATGGTAGTGACCTCATGATAAGACAATGTCATTTTAAAACAATAGCCGTTATCTGATTAATCTCTAAACCCATACACATCACCATCAGTTAATTTTGGTAAGGCAAGCATTTGATAATCTAATACTTTTTACAAGGTCTACGCAACCGATCCTCCACCATATGACAGCTCTAATACATTACAACGACCAAATTTTCATAACTATGTGACGAAAATTTAAACTGTGCAGTATACCCCAATGCAAAACAAAAGTAAATAGCTCATCCACAACTAGCAACATTTTTCGTACCAGCAAATTTTAAAAAAATTAAAAAATCGCATAAAATTGACCCCAGCAACTAGCTATATATGTGTATGCGGGCTTCCATTACATACCAACTGCCAAACCATTAGCACAGTTGTTCAAAATACCCTGCACTACGAGTGTTAATACTGTTCACCTCAGTTTCTCAGTTTGTCATATGCTATAAGCAAGGGGCTTAAGTAGCCTAACATAATATAGGACTAACATTGGTCAAAGTCATTAGAAATTATAATATTAGAAAGGTTGATCATATCCTGGCTCATTAACCGTTTTGCCGCCAAATATTTTCATGCGACATAGCTGGGGCTTGAGTATTAAAGACTCGCTTTGCTCACTGATTACTTCACGCATGCACCGTTATAGCCTACCTATCTGCGATTTGCGAGTTGTGGATGAATTGAACTGGTGAATCTCGACGTCTGTTGTGGCACAAGGATATAATAGTAAAAGGTTTTTTGCACCATTACATCGATTGTTAAGTTGCTGATTTAACAAACACTATATTCCAGCAGACCTTCATTATGAATACTGGATATTTAAAAAGTTCAGGTGGACAATTATTAGATCAGCATGCAGTCTCAACAATCAGAACTTTTACTTTCTGTATTTATTATCACATCGATCGTTAAAAAACCACAAACGGTTTGGGAAAAAAAGGAAACAGAAATAACTAAATTATCGTCATTTTCAACAGCTAAGAATGTGAACTAAAGTTGCAGCCTGACAGGCAGAAACCCACGAAAACATGCTATAGTAGCAAACAGTTTCATTTTCGATCAAAAATTGTTGATCTTGTTCCCCTGTAGACAAACAAAACATTAATGAGACGAAGTGATTACTAAAAAGAAAGAGAACAACTCCCAGATACTTAAACTTACGGCCCAGTCATTATTTATTACCAGGGGAGGGTGGAGGAAATTGGGGGTCTTGGAAATTTTGGACTCACTTGAGGGTAGTCATAACATTTTTAAGCTCTGTCAAGGGGGAGGGGGCAACAACAAAAAAAAACACTGACCAAATACTTTTAGCAGTTCAAAATTGCTAAAAACAGCTCAGCTTCGGGGGGGGGGGGGGAAGCATTCCTCCGCACCCCAAGATGTCAGTATTTGCACAGTTTGAAATCTGTCAGTATCTTTACTACATAGTGTATTTTTCAAAAAACTATCTAGAAAAGCCTTGCCTCCTTGGCATCTCCTGTCTTTCAGATGCTGACTATGTCAGAGATGTGTGCATGCCAGCAAACAGTATGTTCATCATACCTATTGTATGAAATATGATGGGTGCAAGGAAGATCACTGTTTTATAGAAAAACTATTCATTGTCCTTTCGTTAAAAACGAGGCATGCTTACCTTATATTTAACTAGCGGAGTTGCTCGCTTCGCTCGCTTGTGTCTCGCTAAACGCTCGAGGAGATTTCATGGTGACACTCTTGTACTGCTGACAGACATTCCACGTCTAAAACGATCAAGCAAATGGCCAGAGTGCAGTATACGTTTTTCGTAAGGCTTCACTGCATAAATAAATGATAACCATAAATCATTCCAACAACCCCCTGTGAACTGGGGGTAGAATAGGCCCACCGTACCCCTGCGTGTCGTAGAAAGCGACTAAAAGGGAACCCAAGATCACGGTCTGCTAGTGTGCCAAGGGTCTGCATGGCGGAGGGTTTTTGGTTCGTCTTTACACTAGCAACTCAACACTACGGTTTGCGAGTGCGCCTACGGTGTGTATTGCTGGCAGGTTTAACACCCATCACATGCTTAGGGGATGTTTGGCGGTTTGAATCCCCTTTTGGGTTTGATTCCTATTCGCCCATTCTGGCCACTGGGCTTTTCATCCTCATTCCCCAGCATGTTGGCCGTGTGCTGCAACCTAGTAATTCGTGGAGGCCGAGGTCCTGGCTTTCGGGCTTTGGCACCTTATTCCGGAGGACGGGTGACCTGGGCGAACCTGCCTAAGGTCAATCGGCTATGACCTTACGGGTCCAGTCGATGTGGGGAGGCGGCTTGTACTGTATCCATCTGTATCACGGACCCGAACTGTTTGGGTTATAGATGGAGGTGGTATGTATGGCTTCCTTGGTGGCCTCGCCTCTCGGTATGCTTAGGCTGCCACCTCACCGAGATAGACGGCGATGTTAGCTTCCTGGTGCAGGGCCCTGGATATGTGGCTTCCAGCCTTGCATCACCCGAGTGTTGTGCGGGGTTTTCTTTTCTGGGGGGCGCACCGCCGCGACTTCTTTTTGCTCTCCATGGCAACTACTTCCCCCCTCCCCCGAAAAATTTCTTCCCCAACAAATTCTTCCCCTCCTCGCCGCATTAGCAAGTGCCAGAGGAGGGAATCAGAAATGGTTGGGCTTGATGGCCAGTTACCAGACGTCGGTAAAAGTCCGGACCAAGTCCCGAAGTTCCTGGTGGTGACAGGCGAGGGCAAAGATGTTACACAACTCGATGCATTCGCTGTCCACAAATCACTAAAAGGGATCTGTGGTTCAGATCGGAAGACTGTCACTCGGCTCCATGCTGGGGGATACCTTGTGGAGGTTGCGGACGATGCTCAGGCAAAGAGGCTTTTGATAGCGAGTGCACTGGGGTTATGTCCGGTGCGTGTGGAGCCGCATCATACCTTAAATAGCAGTAAGGGGGTCGTGACGTGCTTTGATTTGAGGGGTCTCAGTGATGATGTCATCCTGGACGAACTCAAGTCACAAGGCATTACGGCCGTTAGGCGTTAGAAGCGGAAAGGTGACAATGGTGCTCAGCCAACTGACACCTTTTTCCTGACCTTTGATTCGCCGATTGCACTGCAGCACATTACTGCCGGTTACCTGCGGCTGAAGGTCAAATGTTACGTCCCGAACCCGATGCGGTGTTACCGCTGTCAATGCTTTGGTCATACCAGCGGTTCGTGTAAGGGTAAGCCTGATTGTGCTGCCCCGGAGCGGTGCATCAACTGCGGTGGTCAGCACCAGGCCTCTTCACGGGACTGCCGTGTTTATGTAGAGGACGGGCTTTCCTACTCGGAGGCCCGGAAGAAAACCAAACTATCGGCGCCGAAGATGATACGATCTTTTGCGCAGGCGTGCAGTGCGCTATTGCCTGGCCCAGTTAGTGAGTCTGCTGATTTGGCGGATTTGCGCGCTGAGCTCAGGTCTTTGACGAGGACGGTAGGCATGCTTGTTACTTTGTTGATCCAGCAACATCCATCTTTGCAGGGTCTTTTGGGTCCTTCGGACCCGGTTGCTGCCGTGTCATCGTCATCTGCCCAGCCTGCAAATGCTTCTGCTCCTGCTACTGTTCCTGCTGCCCTAACTGTTCCCAGGCAGGTTAAGGCTTCGGCTAAGCCTCTGTCTGCCCGGAGTGCGCCACAGAAGACGTCGAAGAAAAAGGCTCCTGCTGCTAAAGCCTCAACACCACCCGTGAGACCGTCGCCACCGGGAGAGACGGTGAAACGGCTGTTGAATGGTCAGCTTGCTGAGGGGTGCATTGTGTCCCCTCAACATCGTGATAATACTCTGCCCATGGAGCAGGAAGAGATTTCCTGTTCTAATTCTCCGGAACTTTTTCTCCTTCTGAGGACAACTTCGTTCTGAACCTCATTCCAACTTTTGATTCGGGTGAGAATTCAGATGTTTTCGGATCGCCCAGAGGAGGAGTTGAGGAGGATGATTTGGTCTTCAGTCTGCCCTAATGCCTGCACATGTCATCGTTCAGTGGAACTGTCAAAGTTATCGGACCCATGCAGAAGAGCTGCGGCTGCTTTTGTCGCATCGGCGACCTCTGTGCTGCTGCCTTCCGGAAACTTGCTTTAAGGCGTCGGATAATCCGGTTGTTAGGGGTTACCCTGTCTACCGTCTGGATGCAAACCCTGTGCCACGTGCACATGGTGGTGTTGCAGTGCTGGTTCAACACTCTCAGCTGCATGCCACACTAGATTTCAGCGGTAGCAGTTCGAGTTTTTTTCCACTTCGATATACTTTCTGTTCGGTTCGTTTACCACCGGATGAGGCCTTTGGGGTTGGTGACCTGGAGGACCTGGTTCGCTAGCTTCCTGCCCCGTTCCTCTTGCTGGACGACTTTACAGCCACCACGTCCAGTGGGGAGGACATAATACTGACAACAAGGGGAGGATCCTTGAAGAGTGGATGCAGAGGGGGTCCGTCTGCATCCTGAATGATGGATCCATGACACACTGTAACCTGGCCACAGGCAATTGGTCAGTAGTGGACTTAGCCTTTTGATCGCTAGCCATCCCAGTTCACTTCACTTGGGCTGTCACTGCCGATCTGCATGGAAGCAATCACCTCCCCATTGTGTTGTCCACAACACAAGGGGGTTCTGTGGCTTCCAGGCCATCCCGGTGGGCGCTTAAACGTGCTGAGTGGTCAGCCTTTGCTGAGGCTGCTGTATTTCAGCGTGCAGTTGAGGACTTTTCTGATGTGGATGAACCTGGTTTCCTCAGAATAAAGCATAGAGAAGAGGCTCACTCTCTAGACTTTTGCTGCGATGGGCTAGAGGAGTACAATTTACCGTTCACCAGGCAGAAATTTGTTTCAGCTTTGTCCAAATCGCATGAATCTGCCCAGGGTCTGATGATGTTCACTATCAGCTGTTGAAACATCTGCTCTTGCCTCCGAGCAGTTCTTGCTGGAAATGTTCAACCGTGTGTGGGAAGAAGGCTCTGTTCCGACAGCGTGGAGGACAGCAGTGGTCATCCCGATTGTGAAACCGGGCAAAGACCCAACTGCTCCTTCCAGTTGTCGCCCAATCGCTCTGACTAGCTGTGTCTGTAAACTTATGGAACGGATGGTCAGTGAGAGGTTGGTCTGGGTGTTGTAATCACGGGGATTCTTATCTGCGCCCAGTGCGGCTTTCAACGGTTTCAGTCAACCATCGTTCATCTGGTTACCCTTGAATCGGATGTGAGGGAGGCTTCTCGCCTGCGTCAACATCTGGTTCAAGTTTTCTTTGACTTGGAGACGGCTTATGATACAACCTGGCGTTATGGAATTATCCATAATCTCTATGACTGTGGCTTGAAGGGACGGATGCCACTGTTCCTTTCCGATTACCTCTCAGGCCGTTCTTTTAGCGTTCGTGTCGGGGCGACTCTTTCCCGCCCGTTTGTCTTGGGGAATGGTGTGCCTCAAGGTGGTGTCCTTGGTGTCATCTTGTTTGCTATTGGGATCAACCCCATTACTCAGCAAGCTGCTGTTCCCCATTGTTTGTCGGAGACTTTGGCCTGCACTTTCGGGGAGCTCGCATGCAGACCTGCGAGCGGCAGCTACAGCTGGCAATTAAGAAGGTCCAGACCTGGGCGGTCAGTAATGGTTTCCGGTTTTTTTCTGGACAAGACTGTGTGCGTTCACTTTTGCTGGCAACGAACACTGCACCCAGATCCTTGCCTGTACTTGGGGCAGGCACAAATTACTGTTGTCCCACAGGCACGTTTCTGGGTCTGGTGTTCGATTCCAGGTTATCTTGGCTTCCACAATTGCATCAACTTAAAGACAAGGCTTTGCGGGCGCTTAACATCTTGCGGGTTCTGTTGGGCACTTCATGGGTGCCGATCGCACTGCCATGTTGCGCCTCTACTGAGCCCTTGTCCGCAGCAAACTTGATTATGCGTGCATGGTCTATGGTTCGGCTAGTGACTCGACTCTCCAGATGCTGGACACTGTGCATCACAGTGGCCTGTGTCTGGCGACTGGGGCATTTCGAACGTCTCCAGTGGTCAGCCTCTATGCTGAGGCCTCGGAGCCACCTTTGGCCATTCGTCGACGAGAGCTTGCCATTCAGTATGCTATGCGATTGCGTGCTGTGCAATCCAGTCCTGCTTGGTCCATGGTTTTTGGGCCAGACTTGCGAGTCGGTAGACGCAGTGTGGGTAAGGGTGATTTCCGCGATAGGCTCCAGCAGTCCTGTCAGGAAATAGCCTTTGAAATACCTTGCGTCTTGAGGCTTGGGGAATGCCAGTGGTCCCTTGGCTTGTCCCAAGTGGCATTTTCATTTTCGCTCTGGTGTCCCTCTCGAAGGGTTCTACTCTACCAACAATATACAAGTCAGACGTTGGCATGCCGTGTGCTTGTGTGTGTAAGGTAGTGACGGTTGCCCATTGCCTTCCATCAGGCTATTCTGTGTTTTCTGCAGAGCTTTTGGCTCTCGGTTTGGCGGTGGAATGGATCTTTGACCTTCAGGGCACGTATTTCATTATCTGTAGTGATTCCATGAGTGCCCTGGAGTCCTTGGCGAATTACAATCCTCGGAACCCCTTGACACAACTTGTCCAAGCTTTGCTTTCCCTCTTGCCTGGCCAGCGGAAAACCATGCTTTTTTTCTGGATCCCGGGCCATGTTGGGACAAATGGCAATGAGCAAGCTGATTTTGCAGCGAAAGGGGCCCTTTCTGGCCCTCTCAGAAGGGATCTTAGCCTTGTTCCCTCAGACGCCTTTCCAACTCTGCGTCTGAGGTTAAACGCTTTTTGGCAAACCTTGTGGACAGACAGGACGGTAATAACTTACGAGCTATTAAAGGCACTGTCGAGGAATGGCACTCGGCGTGTCGCCGCAGTCGCCGTGAGGAGGTATTGTTGGCCCTTTTGCCCATTGGTCACACCCGACTTACTCACTGTTTCCTTTTGCGGGGGTTGAGCCTCCTGAATGTTATTGGCGTTGACGGCCACTTACGGTCCGGCACTTCCATGATGATTGTTGCCATCTTGATGGTGTTCATCGTCGTTTCCAATTTCCGCATGACATATCGCGTCAGTTGGGTAATAAGTTTGTCCTCTTGTCCGGTGTTTTTCAATTTTTGCAGGAGGTACAGATGTATGACAAGATTTAGATTAGGGGTTTGAATAATATCTCGGTAATGTGTGGTGCAGTGGCAACCTGGACCACTGCACTGTGACTGAGGTTGGCACTAATGACCAAGTTGTCGACGCGCCATTAAGCCTCAATCCCCCCCCCCTCATTCCAACAGTCTGGGCATCCGAGAGCTACGTGCACATCGATCCACGCTTCCAGTAATTTCTTTGATTCCAAGAGCATCACAAAATCCTGTGCTGAATATTTCGACCCAAACTAATTGTAATTATTGCCCATAGTTCCATCACATTCCTAAGCACGCCTGCATTTCATCTATATCATTCAACACATACGATTTGTTTGTTTGCACATTTGTACGTCTTCTCCTCCTTAAGTAATCCTTTACGAAGGTGAGAGAAGAAAGATTGAGAGAGCAAAGTGAGACACACATTAAAATGGTTTACTTTACACGAAAATCGCTCGATCTGCTCCCTCAATCCAAGCGCCATCGTGCTTCAGAAACACGAACGTTTGACATCTTTTTCAAACCAGGTTTCCATGCATCAAGTCAGTTGATACAAAACCAATTTTAACATCTATACGTGTTACGTTCCAAAATACATCGTCCGTGTAGCTTATTTTTTTGCGTGCATCCATCACCAGACCATCGCAGTGCGTAACTAATAGCTTCAAGACGATCATTGCTTCATGTAATTTCTATCCACCCAAAACCAAAACTGGTAAGAGGAGCCGCCAAGTTTACAAAAAGGGTCGGCTTTTCAAAGTAGTGATATCATTCAACCAGGGAAAGGCCGCCAAGGTTAATCCTATTAGCCAAGTTAATCGCACCTACTAATAGTTCGAAGGTTAAATGAAAACTAGAAGATTGCTACTAGTGGTAGCAATCTTCAAGTTTTCATTTAACATCCAAAGTATTATTCGGTGCGATTAACTTGGCTAATAGGATTAACCTTGGCGGCCTTTCCCTGGTTGAATGATATCTCTACTTTGAAAGGCCGGCCCTTTTTGTAAACTTGCCGGCTTCTCTTACCAGTTTTGGTTTTGGGTGGATATCACGACTTTTATAGGCCTGTGAATGTAAAAAAAAAATTCCACGGTGTAAATGTCACCCCTGCCTTTTTTGTCTGGAGGTATTTTATTGTATGAATGTTCTCATTTATAATTTTCACATTTGCTATTGTCATTCCAAATAAATTAATGACAAGCATAACAGTATGGTAATTGCAAGGGCCTAATCAATTCGTATGGAATAAAAGATACCCTGTGTCTTATTGAACCAGTAATGAGAAATTTATTTGGGTCGTGGGGCAGATAATTCATTTTGAATTCGCGTACCGTAAAAAAAAAAACGATTTGGATTGGTGGGAAAAAAAAAACGACCAAACCTTTGCAATAAAAGATACTCCGTCTCTTAGTGAACCATTCCATTCTGAATTTTAATTTAGGCCGCGGCCTGCTGCCATGCACCCCAAAAACAACCTAACTACACTAAGGATGACATACACACAAATCACATCAACACTAAGCTCTACATCTGGACACAACACCACCACTCTGCCACACTCTATCATCTGCTCTATCACTGCTAATACACTGTTACGCCGCACTGTACACTCGATTTCTCTATGCCGCACAACACAACAGAAAGGCTACCCTGGCTTACCTCTTCTCTTCTCAGCGAACGCCAGTTTCACTCGGCACACTGCAAGACATCGGTAGGACCGCCGGTGGGAAGTGGGGGGGGGGGGTCATACAGCTATTCCAATGTCTACAATAAATGTGCAACAGCACGCAGCCTCGCTACTGGACGTGAACCATGGGAATCTGACAAAAGGTATGCGAGCACTGGGGAGGTGCTCATCCAGGGGGCAAGACGCCGTCGCTTGTCAACATATTTCCGGCATACCACCAAGACGTGCTCCGGCGTCTCTGCTACTCGACACACTGAGCACAGAGGAGAATCCACCCACCGGAACCGGAATTTGTTGGCTCGCAGCATCGTGAAGCCGACTCGGAGCCTTGACACAATCCTAGCATCTGTAAAGGACAACTTATCAATGTTTGACGAGCTGCAGCAACTAGGGTGCACAAAATGCATAGCCCTGCCATCTCGTGCTGAATCCCACGATTCCTGCCACTGTGCAATTGTCCTCTGGAATATGGTCACACGACGTCTACGTAGCATCCCGCGCAAGGCCATCGGATAGCTCATTGCCGTGAACGCCACTGTGGCCCTTTATCCAGTGAAAGGAGACAACACTCGAGCGGAGTGCGACCCAAAATTTCCATCCGATTGTAAATACCAGTGAGGAGCTGTAGACCCACGAAACAGCTGACAGCTGACGAAGCAGCTCCCGAACTGATGCGACGCCAAGCTTGCGTGAGTGAGCGTGCACCACTTACACTAGCACAAATCTTCTCAGCAAACTTTGCCTTCTCCCCTCTAATCACAAATCTACTCTCCTTCACAATCCCTGTATACTCCCACCACCGCGCATCACTTGGGGACCGTTTCCATTTGCGGTAGGCTCTACGCCGGTCACGAACTGCGACCGTACGAATATGTGCCCACCACTCCGGTCTGGGCATTGCTCGCGGACGTACAGAGCTCTTAAAATGCCGCCTGCCTAGCCGACCAACCCAATCACCAAAGATACCATCACTAACAACCGGTTGCACATGTATACCAGTGGTCACAGAAACTTCACAAAGAGCAGCGGTGGAGCGCGGCCGCAAAATTACAGGCAGATGGTCGCTGCCAGGCAAATCATCTGAAACCTGGCAACAATAAAAATCAGCAATATCCGGGGAGCACAGGAAAAAGTCTAACACCGATTCCTGCACACTGTCACGCTGCCAGCGCACAAAAGTTGGTGTACCATCATGCACAATCTGTAGTCTGGTAGAATGAATGGCTTCCTCAAGTCTGCGGCCCTTGCTGTCTATGAGCAAGAAGTCCCAGTCGAAGTGGTGACTATTAAAGTCACCACCAATAATGACAGGCGACTGGAACTGACCCAGCCACTCCGAACAATCAGCAACTGTTGGTACCCCGTCGCATGCAGGAAAACAACAGTTACCCAACGCTCCCTTATCACACTCTTACGGCTACAACATCAACACCAGCAAGCTCAACACTAGTATCTACATGCAAATACGGAACCGTTCACTTAATGAACACACCAACTCTACACCCTGAATGGACGAAGTCAGATTTCCAAGATGCTGCGTCTAGGCCCCGCAATTCAACAGCTTCTTGCACCCCTAGTATGCTGGTAAATTGAAGCAATTGCTCAAGCTCACTTAATTTGCTTGTTAACCCCCTCAGATTCCAAGTTATTAGGTTGTACAGGTCGAATGGGACAGTTAGGTTAGCAGTGGGCCCCCATTCCCACCGGTCCCTCACTACCACCTACCTGCGAGCACTAACACCACCACTGGTATCAATATTTATAGTAAGCTCATCACTTAATTCACTAATGCTGAGCGACATATCCACACAATCATGCTGCTGAAGCTCCTGTGCGCTCCCTTCATTAACCACTGCAGTAGCCACACTATCCTGCTCCATGACGTCATTCATGGCATCTGCACTACTTACTGGGTCAGACACTACTTCTTGGTTTTCGGCAACTCCCTCTATACTCTTCTTTGCACTTCCACATCCTTCTACATCCAACACTTCAACTACTGGCGACATCACGGCCACCTGCGATGAGGACACTGCAGTTGCCATCGGAAATGGCTGGGCCTTCTTACGCTTCTGGCTGCCTTTTTTATGTTTAGCTGGTGGAGTGATCCACTGGGTGTCACTGTCTTTAATGTCAGGGGCGTGCACTGAATCTTGCAACACGTTATATCGATCACTTGAAATCGACTTCGACTCATCTCCAGCTCTAGAGTCACTCGGTCGTCTCTCAGATGCCGGCACTAAGCATGGGGCACTGCGCTTCAGGCTTCCACTTCGCTGCTGATGTGGGTGATCTCGCTGCTGCTGCTGAGTTGCTGCACGGCGCGCAGCAGGGATTTCATGTGCTCTTAGGTCAGCCAAACGCTTTGCTTCTTGCAGGTGAGGACAAAGTTGTCGTGCGTCGCGCCAGACGCCGCAGAGGTCGCACGCGATGGCGACGTACGCGTGTCTGAAATGACCTCTCGCCGAACATCTTAAGCACTTTGGGGCTCGATCGTCAACTATAACCAGCGTGGGAATCCCTTTTATCAAAGCAACATCTGGGACTTCATCAATGGTGATACCTTCTTTAAGGCGCAAAGTTACATGACGTACTCCCGTCTCACACACAACTCTACCTCTCACGTACAACTTTTCGAAAGAGTGTTTTTCGAGGACAGCTATCTTGCCGAAACCAGTGGCAATCTCTTGGGGCGTGATCCCTACTGGTAGCCAATGCAGGCGCGCTTGCACGGTTTGCTCGTGCAAATCGTGCATTTCGACAGGGTGACCATTGAGGACAACTTGAGCTCCTAGCAGCCTTAGCTTAGCCGCACGCGAGCTTGCGCTACCTCGAATGTGCGAGCCGCCCGAAGGGTGTTCACATGCGTTATCTCACCAACGCCCACAACTTGTTCAACCGCTAAATATCTTTGCGTAGCTGAGTAAGGCTTTCCGCCCGGATGGCAGATTAGCACTTTCGATCTAGGCATTTGCACATTGGTGAGTCCTCACCCATATAACTTCTTTATGCCTGCAGATTCCTCTGGTTCCTTCGCTGCTCCTCTGCGTCCTCTGCGTCCTCTGCTCTTTCCTAGTCCACTTCGCTGTCTGACCAGACACCTCCTCCACCATTATCTGCTCTTTCCTAGTCCACTTCGCTGTCTGACCAGACACCTCCTCCACCATTATCTGCTACAGCTTCACTGAAAAGTTTCGAGACTGTCTTAACAGCAGCTACTTTACCCCTCTCTTTCTCTTGGTCAGCAGCATATCTGCTACTTCCTTCTTGCGCCAAACCACATTGGGTCACCGGCATAACCCTAACGTTTGTCGTCACACCTTCGCTTCTCACACGTACCTCTGAAATGCCGCGCTTCTCTGCCTCACGCATCACATGGACGAAGATCTCATCAGAGACTAAGCCGAAATTGACTTCACTGTCCGTCAACACCCTCAACCTTAATAAATATTTTAAAAGTGCATCGACATCAACGTCGCCATCCACTGCGCACCTATTTGCAACAACAATGAATTCTGACAATTAGGTACTGAAACGATAAGCGTGTAACACTTAAACATGTTATAATCTACTGTTGGATGACAATACAAAAAAAAGGGTTTAACGAGCGTTAACCACTCCTGGTCATCTGCCCGAAGCCCTAAGGCCCTATACAAATACAAATAATGGTTACAACAATAATTTTGCACTTACGAGCCACTTCAGGACCACGTCCTTCTAGCTGCAACCCCCATTTTAGAAAAACGCACTTCCCCATACGACGCTTTACCTGTCTGCCGAAATTTAGATCTGGCAACTTTCCCTAAACAGCTGTAGACGTGTCGTTATACCCTATGAGAATTAACATGGGAGCCTGCGGACTAGTTACTAGTGACTAGTTACTAGTCACTAGTAACTAGTTACTAGTCACCAGTAACACAAATCAACGTTCTTGAGGACACTTTCTCGCCATGAAGGACACGTTCCCACATTTTCGTGTTGAGTTTTTCTTTGTTTCTGGACCCAAGACGCCTGATTCAAACGATTTGCAAAGATTTCTACCGCATGGGGAATTTACAACAGTATGCTGAAATCACGTATAGGTTGGTTTCAGTTAAAAGACACAGTCTGCTAGTGAGCCGCCATCTGACAACAATTACACTCTAACAATTACGCTCTAACAATTAAGCTCCAACAACAATAAAACGTCTACTTGGCGGCGACACACTAACGTGTGTCTAGATGTACTCTTTATTGTACTGATTATTTCGATGTACTGATTATTTCGATGTACTGATTATTTCGACGCAAACTAACTGCAAATGTTGCTCACAGTTCGTTCGTCACATTCCTCAGCACATCTACATCTAACCTACATCATTCCAAACATATGATTTGTTTGTTTGCACGTTTGCACGTTTTCTCCTCCAGAAGTAATCCCCTACGAAGAGGAGAGATGAACGATTGGTAGAGCAAAACGAAACACACATTGAAAAGGTTTAGTTTACATGGAAATCGCTCGTTTTGCTCGCTCAATCCACGCGCCTACGTGTCTCAGAAACACGAAAGTTTGACACGATTTAAACTGTTCATGAACAAACTATGACGTCATAAACAAACACCATGAGGGTTAAAAAAAACTTTGACGTTAATTTTACAGGTTCGTTCGCATTTTCTGAGGATTATAATTTAAAGTTACAGCGATGAAAATAAGCCGATACTAAGCGCAATTAATTATCTTTCGTTTGGTCCTACTCCCATCTTTGTAGATGATTTAGTTCCAGAGGAGTAGACGTACAAACACACACGCATGCATGATACGTCCTTAATGATGGTACCTTGCTAGATGGTAACTTGCTAGTGAGGAGTGCTACTTACTTAATTTGGCTACAGAAAATCATCTGCAACAGTCTCAATAGGCGGAAGAAACATGCCTATTTTCTTTTGGGTGTGGACTGTGGAGGGTCATGCATGTTCTCTTTGCCCCGTGAGTGGGGGGGGGGAGAGTTGTCAAGAATTTTGTAAGGGTTTTGAAGGTGTGTGGTCAACCGAAATTTGGTGGTCACACTTTCATTTCCTCCAGATCACTGCCGTCCATTAATAATAACCGGGCCCTTACAATAAAACATCAATATGAATGGAAAGCAGGCAAAATTCAATTTGTGGCGTTTAGTCATCTGCCATCTTGAAAGTGACATAAAGTCCAAAATAATTAGGTTTCGTAAATTGGCAACTCTTTAAAAAGTGTTCCCCAGTTTACTATAATTAGAAAATTGTTAACCATGTTCATAACCCTCCAATTGCAGTCGTATATTTTCCACTGGTGCATTGTAAAGAACATGAGTATTGCTAACATCTATATTGTATTTGGTTGAGTACGCATGCTTTCCACCCATATAACTTTTATTTTTCAATGGCCCCTTCATGATCTAACTAGCTGCTGCGAGTGTAAGAATTGGCCCCTGGAGCAGCTTGGGTTTTTCACAGTTCTTCGTAGCGGCAAGATGTCCGGATTCTTCGAGTAAGTCAAGGACTGCAGCTTTGGTGGTTTGGACTCAATTCGTGAAGATATCAGGTCAGAAGTAGATAATCCAATTACCAGGACAGGCTAATTTCGTTAGCACCAGCTAGAGGTTGAGTGCAACACAAAGGAGTGGCCTGTCTCGGGAAATTAGCAGTGTACCTTAAGGGTATTGAGTAGCCTGTGGTGCTAACGTTTTGAAAGCTAAAGCTTAAATGCTGTTTAACCAAACGTTCAAGCTAGCGGTAACGTTAATAGGTGTTAAAAAAGTGTTCAAAATGTGAATTAGCTTAAAATTTTAAAAGCTAAAGTCAAAATTGTGAATTCCGGGAGTGCTTTTGCTTGTTCGCTAGTGCTGAGTAAAAGTGGTGCCTACTACTTTAAATATATTAAAAACCCAGTAAAATGTTAGCCATCGAGTGGTAGTGGTATTTTTCTATTAAGCATAGTAGCGCATGCTGAACTAATTTTTATCACTGGGCTTAGCTGACCAGTTAAAATGTGATTTATGCAGTGTTTTAAAGCTTGTATACTGTGCCTTATCAAAAGGGGGTTGCAATGTAAATTTTAATGCTGGTCATAATAATAATAATAATAATAATAATACATTTGTTGCAAGATAGACAAGGCAAACAGGTCTGACAAGGATCACAAGTTTCACTTACTGTTAGCCTCATAAAACCAACATTTAAACAAAACAATATACAAGGTGTCAACTACAACGCTTAAAGAGAAATGCAGTGGTTAGGTCTTAATAGGAATGGTATAAGGTCCTCAGAATTTAGTAGTCGTCTAAAAATATCAATAGACGCAGCAGTAACAGTTTCCTCTTTCAATGAATTCCAGGCTGGGACCACCCTTACAGCAAAGAAATGATGTCTACAGTTTAATCGTGACGTTTGAGCAATCAATTTAAGACTATGGCCGCGTGTCCTATGGATAGGGTAAAAGTCAAAAAACGGCAAGTCAACATCGAGAAGACCATGGATAGCCTTGAATACCAAAATAAGGTCCGCCTTGACACGGTAAAGTTCTAAAGAATCAATTTTTAAAGTTTTTAGGCGTTGATGGTATGGAACATTTCGCATACCAGGTAGGCGCTTAGTAAAGTGTCGTTGTACCGCCTCAATGAGATCAACGTCCTTAAGTAGGTACGGGGACCACACTGGACTTGCAAATTCCAATAGGGGTCGAACATAGACCTTGAAAGCCCATACCATTGTAAGAACATCTCCTGAGGTGAAGCAGCGCCGGACAATTGCGAGCCGGCGATTTGCAGAGGAGTCAATATGCGCACAATGGATCGATGATTTTAAGTCATTTGTGAACCAAGTGCCAAGATCTTTTATCTTGTCCACGTTCAGTAATTTCTGATTTTCGAGAGTGTAGGTAAAACAATTATTTTGACTTCCAATGTGAAAACTCATGCATTTTTTGTGTGCGATCGGCAGTTGCCAACCTAATGCCCAGCTTGAGACATACTCGATCTCAACATTTAGTGATAGGTAATCCTGCACATCCACAATTTCAGAGTGCAGTTTATGGTCATCAGCAAATTTTTTTGGGTCTGCATTATATGGATTGCAGGAAAGGTCATTTAGAAACAAAATAAACAAGAGCGGACCAAGCACTGATCCCTGTGGGATGCCACTAATGACATCGACAGGGGAAGACCTCAACTCACTAATAACAACACGTTGTGTACGGTGTGAAACAAAAGCCCGGATCCAACTCAGGAGTTTGCCTCCGAATCCGTAGTAAGATAACTTATAAAAAAGCTTTTTTGTACCACGAACTCAAAAGCCTTTTGGAAATCGAATAAGACCACATCCGTGGATACGCCCAGATCAAGGGCACTAGTCCATTTGTCCAACGCAAGCAACAATTGAAGTACCAAGGAGCGGCCCGGTAAAAAACCGAATTAGTAATTTTTAATAAGATTATAGAGAGTTATGTGGTGCATCATGTGCTTGCGGATAATTGTTTCCATTAACTTGCAAGGAACTGCCGTAAGGGAAATTGGTCGATAATTTGCTGGGTCGGCAGGGTTACCCTTCTTAAAAATCGTAGTAACATTTGCTGTACTCCAAATTTCCGGTACGGATGAAGATCTCATAGATAAGGAATAAATGTGAGCAAGAGGATAATTTATCTGAGGGCCAATCTGTTTGTAGAAATAGGCCGAGAAGCCATCAGGTCCAACCGCATGGCTTGGTTTAATGTCAGTTAAAGCTGATAAGACATTTTGAGGCGTAAAAATTACATCAATACAAATTGATGGTAGTGATGAATCATTTTGTTCAAGTAAAGGGAATCTTCCATTATCAACCACACTATTTTTTGCAAAAAAAGAATTTAAAAGGTTAGCCTTGGCCAAGGTGTCAGAAAACACATTATTTCCAACACGGAGAGGTGGGATAGTTCTACTAATACCAGTCTTTGTACGAAAAAACCAGAAAAGGGAGGTTGTATTTCCCTCAGTGATGATCTTGCGTTCATA
>JAHWFP010083651.1:0-13649 GCA_023313725.1 Lithobius niger
TTCAGGAAAATTGACTGCATGACGCCATGTTTCCTTCCACTACGTGCGCAAAAAAACATGTAAACATCCCACTCGTAGACTGTAACAGTAACTGTGTAGAGTCAACAAGTGTGATATCCACAAGTGTTGCACTAGTATTGGAAGGAATCGTGGCGTCATACGGTCAGTTTCCTGCAAGCATAATGTGGAACAGACTATAGATGTGTCTTGGAAAATCGTACACACGATCGTAATTCTACTGCGTGTTGCTTTAAATACGTACTAAAAAGGATAAATTTTTGTAAAATGCTACTAAAATGCAACTTTTTTTTTCCAAAAATGCCACCCTTCATACTATGCGCCGATTTTGGGGTTAAACTATGCTACCGTAGCATAAAAAATGCTACACATGGTGACACTGTTGTCTATTCGTTCAGAATGTGGCGCCTTTTCTATACAATTGAGAACATGCTAACGCGAACTGTTCCTTATTTTATTTGGTTATAGGAAATCTTTTACACACAGACTAATCTGGCAAAGGAATAGTTTACTTTTCATGTTCTGGGGGAAGTGGGTTACGGGAAGTTACATTACATTTTGACATTGGTTCTGGTTGTGAGTAAAGGTCGACTAGTGCGACCGCAGGTAAATCAAGTACACAAGCAAATTTTATATTTTATTTCATCGAGCGAAATGAACCCTAAATCGAGCCCCTATTTGAACCCTAAATGAACCCTATTTGAATGAACCCTAAATCGAGCGCACAATCCGACATCGTGCAGCGGGGCCGTTATAAAAACGAACCTCCTTCGGAAGCCTCCTTCCGGTCGTAAATAACGCCCCAGCCCCCTTAGTGGGACAAGATCACAAACTAAAAGAAATGTTATTACTAATTGAATGAACTGCTGTCTACAAAAACTATGCTAATTTACCTCGCATGAGTCGACGCCCCCTTCTGAGCGTCCAGCGCACAAAAATACTTCTGGTATATGTCTTCGTTGGATGGCCCTTAACAGCATACTTTCACACTGCTTGTTGTCCAAAATGGGAACCTTCATCTTTAACAGAACGTTCGATACCGGGCCACCTGAAATAAAAAAAAAATACGAATAATTAGAAACCCACTTGAAAACACTTCAAAGACTATAATTCACTACTTGATCTTACATAAAGATTGAAAAACAATTTAAGTAGCCTAGTAAAAAAGTTGTGGGCACGAGTATTACTTGCAAAAGTAATTGAATAAAACTTCGTAAATTTTTGAGCTTTCACTTGCTACTTTTCAGGAGAGCTAAAAAAAAAACATGGTACAATAAGCCAATAAATACAGATAATTACTTCTGGTTTAAAATAAAACATTTAACAACCAGAGTCCTGCAATTAAAACCGAGACTCATCCATTAGCTGTCGACGCGCCATTAAGCCTCATCCCCCCCCCCCCCCGCCCATTAGCTTGGTCAAACAGAAAATGAGAGAAAGACCTACAATTAATTTATGGTGGAGGGGTAAAAAGTAAAAAAAATACGCTCCTGACAGCGAATGTAGACTAAGTTCATCACAAATAAAATACAATTTTAATTTCATTTTGCCTTGGTCACAAAAAAAGATGAAAATAAATGCAATTTAAAAGCCCGTAATAGGTTGAGTTCCCAGTATTCGAACCGCCATCTTGGATTTCACGTTTTTGTGTGACCAAGGCAAAAAAAAATTTTCAAAAATAAAAAGTGTGCTTTTTTCGTGAAGAACTTGTGATCTACATTCGCTGTCAGGAGCGGATGTTGTGCAGAAAATGAGAGTGGGTGAGGAATAATGGGTATTTTAATATTTTTGCAATTTTTCAAAAGTGTGGGTCAGTTTTCCATGACTTTGATGGTTTTTAGTTCAAGATTTTTTTCTTAATTAATCGTTCTTTTGTACGATAATTTGGCATGAGTCTTATGATTTTACGCGGTTTATTCGAAATGTTTACCTCATTGTCAGTCTGGTTCGTGAATCGTTGAGGGTTCTCGTTTGGCGATCGCATTCAAAATTTTTGTATTACAATACATCGTTCATGGGTTGTGACTTTCTTTTGTAAAAGTTGTTTTGGCAGAGCACACACACACGTAGGAGATGTTGGCAAACGAAACATAGAACACAGGGTCATTCATTAGGTATTGCCCCAGAAAGGATCGGTTTACCATATGACGGTCCTATTAGATACTAACTAATTCTGGTGAACCCTCACAACTACCAATTCGTCCAACTTAGCTTCATCGTGGATGGAAGAACAAACGCAAGCCTAAGTACTTTGCCAAAACCCTTTATGTGCCAATGTTATTCACGTATTTTTTGAAAAGCATCACCATTTTATTTGCTGTATTTGAGGCGGAAGAGGTTCATTTAACTTGTATTATATTACCCCACCCCCACCCCACAAATATACCGTGAATTTACGTAACTTGGTACTGAAATGGTATTTCCAAGCTTGTGTGAACTTAACACTGGTGAATGCTATTGTTCAAATTGTAGTAAAAGGGAAAGACGTTTGATGTTGCTGAAGCTTCCCCTGAATATGGGTGTAAGCTTCTCTGATTAACTTCCGACGTAACTACATCTATATTTACGGCCCGTTTCCGTTATTGTTCAAATCGTAGTAAAAGGGAAAGACGTTCGATGTTGCTAAAGCTTTCCCCGAACATGCGTGTAAGCTTCGCTGCTTAACTTCCGACATAACTAATCTATATTTACGGCCTGTTTTCGTTATTGTACTAATCGTAGTTACAGGGAAAGACGTTTGAAGTTGCGTATGCTCCACCTGAATATGGGTTTAAGCTTCTCTACTTAACTTCCTACATAATTATTTCTATATTTACAGTCTATTTTCGGTATTGTAAGACCCCCTTTTACCAGTTTTGGCTTTTGATATGATTGTTCGAACAGTAGTAAAAGGAGAAAAATGTGATGCTTCTAAAGCTTCCCCTGAATTATTAACTTCAAACGCAGTAGGTCTTTACCACCTTTTCTTAGCACCCTTGTCTACGTCATTTCCATCCTTTTCATCCCACCCAAAATGGCGTCCCACGTTTATGTTGCCCTTGGCAGCCAAATGTAAGTTTAGCCATTTTTAAAGATCTTAAACAAGAACAAGGTATAGTTTGTCACTAAAAATACGCATGACCACAAGTACTATGAGTGGCACACTACATTATCTGTTTCAATGTTTTATAGAAGAAAGGAGTTGGACACCAGATGTACTGAATATAATATGGGTAAGACTGTGGAAATGTAAGTGACATTTACTTCTCTGAAGATTATATCGCCATAGATGTCGAAATACAAGTACGTTTTTATCTTTTATTTTTGTGTTCCTGGCATTTTTCTGCGATATTAAAGACATGCACATATAGTATTTTATTTACTGAATTAGTGGAAAGCCCCAACTAAGTTCTGGGAACTTCAGTGTATGTGGTCACAAACGATTGGAGAACAGTGGGCTCCACTAACTATGCCGCATGAAAAAAAAACAGAGACGAAGCCAAGTCTTTTCCCACTCTATTGACAGAAATGGTTAGCAGATATTTTTCTTTGTAAATAATTTTTTAATACTTTTCTTTTGTGAATACTGCATCTATATTTTCAACTAATTTCTCTGTGGGTTAACCCACGATACCACAGACATAGTTTACACGATAACAATTATACACCAAAATTGTAGTCGCATCCTTCCTCCCCCACCTTTTCTCCGCATTACAGTTTTATACCACGTGAAAAGCCTCAACATACAGTGATTTTTATTCAACCGACTTTGAAACAATACAACCCGGCGTTGGAAGCTCTCATCTACGAAATGAAAACATCGAAATTATCAACATATCGTTATTTGGTTTAAAACTGTAAGGTTTTTCGGGAAACACGGATTGTTTTTCATTTTGCTCAACAATAAAATCAACAAAGGCTAAACCTTTAGACACAGGGGCTTGTCGTCCCGTCGTTCCTCACGCGCACGTGTCACATGGATACCTTCTATACATATAATGAAAGGGGTGAAACCAGTCAGAAGCCCTAATTAGCTGAGAGTCCAACGGAACTCCTAAGATGCCTTTCTTGGATGAAGTAACCACAGATGACCCCACAACAAAAGAGGTGGTTACCAGGGAACTACGTGCAAAAACAATCGCGTCTGTTTTTTCCGGACACAGGAAAAGACCACGGCCTTCAACAGGTCTCCGGCAAGCCCAACAACCTGCTGTATAACAGTGGTGAGAATCAGTATATCTGCCCCTACTAACCAGACAGCAATGTCGTCTGCATAAGCCACCACATTTGTGTGCTCCCCAAGCTCAACCAAGATAGCAGTGAGGACCACAAACAAACAGAATCGGACTAAGGCAGTTGTTCTGCAGTTGGCCTCGATCTGTTACTAGAACATCAGACCAGAAGCACCCAACACGAGTGACAAAAGGTTCACCTCCCCAGAAGAGCAAGAATTGCTTCTGAGAGCTTCTCACCAACTCTTAGAGACGAGAGCGAGTAACACACCCACTCAAGTCATGACAATGTTGTAGGCGGCTCGGATGTCTAAAAAGACAGCACGCACAATACTGCCGTGGACCCATGCTTCACGAATGCCAGACTTCAAAAACAAAATGGTATCCTGTGCACCATGATTGTCACGATATTCAAACTACAATTCCGACAAGCCACAGGAGCGACCTAATGCAGAAACAAGCCTGCGCACAAGGATTTGCTCATACAACTTCTGCACGGATGAAAGCAGGGCAATGGGACAATAACCAACAAGGGAAGAACGAACTTTCCGTTGTCTCCCTATGTGGAAAAGAATGATACAGAGCCAGGATGGAGGCACCACACCTTCATCAAATAAATCTTGGGAAAAGCTAAGTGTATCACTCAATGCAACCAGGCACAGTGACTTCAGAGAACTGTACGAGACACCATCAAGCCCAACACCTCCTCCTGACTGACATAAGGAGAGACCAGAAGAAAATTCTGATATCACAAGGGGAAGGGCCCATTATACCATTCATGCTTACATACTCTCGGACTGGGGCCAGAAGGCAAATGTAAGATTTCAGGAGACCGGACATTAAAAGCGTTAGCCATGCACCGAAATTGTAGTCAAAATTCTTATCAGATGTTTGTATTGTAAATATTTTTATTGTTAACATTTGTTTTGATCATCACCATCATGATCTTTTCAGAGCCTAGCATGTTATGTATTTAGATCTCATTGTGACCTTCTCTCTATAACTTGGTATATTTCAGCCATTTGCCCTTCTTATGCGTCAAAAGGTAAAGTAACTGGATTATGCCAAAGCTAACCTTCTCTGTTACATAACTATTTTAGTTATTGTCCTATTACCATTTTAGATTAATCATTTTAAAATGTTAAGTTGCTCAATGTTAATTCTTCCCCCTGCAAGCTTCTCGCCTTAACTTGCTACACAAATATTTCAGTTTTGGGGCAATTTTCGTTTCTGTATTGTGTAAGATGTTCAATATTGTCAAAACTACCCGTGAACACGAGTGTAAGCTTCTCTGCTTAACTAGTTTTTGGCCTATTTTCCTTTTTACATTGCTAAAATCATGGTAAAAGGGGAAAATGCTTGGCGTTGTTAAAACTTCTGCTTAACTTGGTGCATGATTAGTAAAGTTTTTGGCCCATTTTTATATGCACATGCTGAAATCGTGATAAGAACATAAAATTGTTTGTTGTCAATTTTTTCCTGAATATGAGCGCCAGGTTCTTTGTTTAAGAAGCATCAGTACCCTCTTTAAGGATCTCTATAAATACAAGTTTGCAGCCATTCCCAATGTTTTTACTTCCCAATGGTCCTTTTCGGTTTACTGGTAAGTGTGATGTGAAGCAATGTTAGGCCTCAAACGAAGTGATGCTGTCATTGCTTATGTTTACATGCAGTAGTGTTTTTGTGGAAGCATGTCCATCGTGAAGCATGACCATTTTTGTTACTGTGAAGCAGAGGACGATTAAAAGTCGAGCCTTCCTGAATATAACCAATAATGCCTTGAAACAAACAAGTTATGAGAAAATATTGAGAAAAAGAATTGTTTAAAGACACTGTTCTGTTCTTAATGTCTTTCATGGTCATAACTTTGGTACCTTGGTGATGATCTTGCTAAAGTTCTTCTTAGACAATTGGTTAAATTGAAAAAAAATTGTAGAAAATCATTGAATATATAGACGGAAGGAATATCTGTGCAAAAATGCCAACGTTGCACACAAATTGAGCTTCCTTTAGGCAGCGACAGTGCAAGGGTTACTTGTCAGGCAGGAAGTAAATCACGAATTCAGGCGTCAATGCCTGACAAGTAACTTTTACAGTAACTTTGCAGGAAGTTTATTTTGTATATAACATTGGAATTTTCACACGGATTTCATTTTGTTTTTTGAGTTGACATTTCCTACAACTTTTCAATTTCCGCCAGTGATTTAAACTACTTCGTAACGCCCCTAAAAGTGGTCATCAAGGCCATTGTCTTTAAATGCAAATTAATGGTACCATGCTAAGTTACATTGCAATCTATTGGTAGGCAATCCATTTAAATCAATCTTCTTTGTCTATAGCTGCACAGGACTCCGATAGTACTGCACTGTCCAAGTATACTGCAAACGATTCACAACAACTGTCCACACTTAAGAGCCTAAGCGTAGCAGCGTAGTAGGTAAAGCTTTAGTAATCACAGTTCGGAGCAATGGTGAGTTAATCAGTATTCAAGTAGTACGAGTGAATGAACTGTTTTCCTCCAGATTTGATAAAATGAATACCAAAATATGTAATAAACTGTAGAGTCGATACCAAACGTTTTTTTTTTCTGTCAGCTGGATCAAACACGACCACGGCCCCTAGTAAAGAAGATTCTCTTTCCTTTTTACGATGGTAGATTTAGAATAGTTTAAGACTCGGCGGGTTTATAGTGTGTGGTAATTTGCAACGCACAGTTTACTGCCAGAAGATGTAAACGCAGACAAACGCCACCTGCGAGTACGGATTCACACCCACCGTTTCAGTTTGGTGGAACCATTTTAGCACATGTGCACTACTTCAAAAAGCAAAAGATTGGGTAACTTCATTTAATACCCCTTCGGATATTATACAATGTTACATAATCACGTGAAAAGCGTAGATCTTACCTTCATAAGTTCTACCCCAGCCAGTAGCATAGCCTGTTCTGTTTGCCACCACTTGCTTGCTCGTGGGTAAACAGGCAGGAAGAATATGCGCTCGGTAGAAAACAGGCTTATGGAAGCGCAAAAGTGCTAGATCGTTTTGGAGGGTAGGATAATCGAACTGTGGGTGGATGAGGATCTCACTTAAGCCCCTATCCACATGGCCCAGCTCTTCATGGATGGACTGAGAGTCGAATTCCCCAAGACGAACCACGAATAACTGCTTTGGAAGGCTACAAAAGAAAAAACAAACTAAATCAAGCAAAAAGTGAAAACACACGAGTGACAACAGTATCGTACACATTTTACTAAATGCTCCATTAAAGCACAGCACAGTGCTTACAGCACAGTGACAGATTACCATAATTACGCCAAATCAGTCTCATGCTGGCTTTGAAACGTCGAAATGTAATTTATTCTATGTTAATGTTGCGTAAGTGAAATACTGCCTCCACTGAATCCATTTGGTTCCTGGAAACTGGAAAATTGAGATATCTGAGCAGTGAGCTAGAATGCAGTATGCTACAGAGTAAAGTATGGAAAAGAACTCCTTATCTTTTTCCTTGATTTATAATTTTTAACTAGCACTTCTCATACACAGTACTATGTTAAGTGCAGAGGTGCACAATCACTTAACAGTCTTGCTACAGGTTAGAGTCTGTCTTATTTGAACTAAGTAAGTACTACTAGAAGCGTCATGAGTCTTTTGAGTCTTTAAGAAGCAAAGTGCTGAGCACACATTAAGCACACATTAAGCATTACACAAACAAATTCTGTAGTTAAAGAGAGAACCCTTGGCATTATTGCAGAGCTACCTAGTCAGTCACACCTGTGCAAAGAGTTTCCTACAGTGGTCGTGACAATAGTTCCTGTGCAGTAACATAGCTCTGCTGATTAGCTCCAACAGATGACAAATCGGCTGACTTTTACAGTACTACAAGGTCCCCTGTAAAGGCAAAACCTTTACCAGCACTCTGGAACGTAACAGAAGTTTTAGAGCACATTATGATGGAAACACCCTGGACTGAATGAACAATGAAGACAATGTTTTCGGTATGATTACTGAATTCACTGACATTGCAGCAACAGCATGTATTGGATAAAACTGCAGTAGACCAAAGCCATATCTGTTTATGAATATGGTCAAGTCACACATTGGTGACTATTTTTCAAGTTATCTTGTTGTGAATTTTAGTTTATCTTATTTGTGAGATGGGAATGCATTACTCGAATTTAAGTGTCACTTGTATAGTGGTTTCTTTTCCATAGTTCTTAAAAAAATTAGCGTGTCCAAAATTAATTAGTGTGTCTAGCAATTCATGTGTTCATGACGATTTGCTATAGAAGGAGCAGAGGAAAACCTAACATTGAGTATGTATTGAAGTTTGGATGTCTTGCAAATGTTAACATTCACCTTTTGCCATAGGAGGACCATGTTTGGCAAGCAGTAACTACGCATGTTTATGCAGGCTAATAAAAGGATGTATAGGTGTTTATACTCCATTGCGAGCTGAATGGAACACACTTCATTAAAAATGACAATTCTAATCTTGATTTCATTTAATAATAATAATAATAATAATAATAATAATATGCTTTATTGTACAAGTTGTTGTTAGTACAGGCACGAAGCTTCAAAGAACTTGTGTGTGCAAGCAAGTAATACATTTTGTTATTTGTATATGTTAAATTATAATCATGCATCATACATTTTTACATATATTCCTCTTAAATTCCATATTCCATATATTAAATTCAGTACACTAATTTAGTTATCTAAAATTTGATATGGTAGTTTATTATTGGTCTAATATCCATTTTTTAATGTTCTTGTCCACTTCATTATAATTATTCAGGTTCCGTAGGTGTTCTGGTAGTTTATTAAATTGATAAGGTATTTGGTATTTCATTTCACGTCTCCCATACGAATTATTCCACTTTGGTTCTATTAGCCATTTATTGTTACCTCTTACAGTTCTGTTAGTCTTAACTTTATATAAGTTCTTAAAATAATTCTTTTTTATTATATTCCAAGTTAATGTTTGCTGTAAATTCAATATTTTAAACTTTTTGTATAAGTCTTTACTATGTGTTAGTTTATTGTCTTTAAATAATGCTTTAATTGCCTTATTTGTAACTTTCTCAAGTTGTGCCATTATACTGTTAGTCGTTGTTCCGTACACTGTAATTCCATATTTGATGTTTGACATGATTAATGCATCAAAAACTGTTTTTTTGTTTTTTTCATTAAGTATTCCGTTTAGTTTATACATTGTTGGTATCACACGTCTGGTTTTTAGAATGAGTTTATTTATATGTTCGTAAAATTTCCAGTGTTTTTCTAATTCTAATCCCAAATATATGGCTCTGTTAACTTTTTTAATAGTTTTACATTTGCATTGTTTATTTTGTTTCTTACATATTTTATTGCACATTGTTATTTTACCAGTCTCCTCATTCATATGTGACGAGTGTATTGGTAAATATACAGTTTTTTCTTCATTTAATATTAGCTCATTTTCTTGTAAATACACCTTTAAATTATCAAAATCTTCTTGTAAGTGTTTTAGCATTTTCCTATTTTCTGAATGTATTGATAATAAAAAAATGTCATCAGCATATAATGTTATAATAGTGTTACTTTGTAGAGCTGTTATATCGTTGATATATATTAGGAAGAGCAAAGGTCCTATAGGACCGAGCCTTGCGGGACACCGTATTCCATTTTATTCCAACTGCTTTTTTTATCTCCTATTTTAACACTACTTTGTCGTCCTGTCATATAATTATTGATTATATTATATATTTTCCCTCTTAACCCATGTTTATAGATTTTTTCTAGTACAATATTTTTGCTTAGAGTATCAAATGCTTTGGTTAGGTCAATTAGTATTGCACCTAAATATTTTCCTTCATTTAGTGCTTTGTTAATATTATTATTTATATTCTCTAATGCTTCAGTTGTTCCAATTCCTTTTCCATAACCGAATTGTTGTTTGTTTAGTATGTCATATTTATTAAGAAAATTTTCTATTTTGATATAAAAAAATTTTTCAACTATTTTATTGAGTACTGGTAGCAGTGATATAGGTCTGTAGTTATTAAAATCGTTCACATTACCTTTTTTGAATATTGGTCTTATTATTTGTTTCTTAAGGTTATCTGGCCATACCTCTGTTTTTATAATACTGTTTATTAATATTACCATGAATTCACTAGTTTTTTCTTTTGTTTCAGCAAAATGTTCCATTAGAAAACCTTCATGTCCACTTGATTTTTTAATTTTAATTTGGTTAATTATTGTTATGATTTCTTGTTTATTGGTTTCTATTATTCCCATTGATTTATTGAAGTTATTTGTAGTTTTTTCTTTGGTTTTTGTTTTATTTTTGTTAATTGTGAATTTTTTCCTAAAGTTTGGTACTTGTAGTTCAAAATGTTCTGAAAATTTATTGCATACAATTTCTAAATTTCCTTTAAAGTTCTTTTTAATGAGTTCATCAATATTTTCTTTCTTATTTTCACTTTTTCCTATCAACTGGTTAATTTTATTCCAAACTTTTTTACCATCTTGTTCATTTGCAGTAAAAAAACATTCATAATAATTTTGCTTAGTCGTTTTGATTTTCCTCTGTAATTCCTTTTTAAGTTGTTTATAACGCTTGTTGTCTTCTGTTATATCATAGTTATTATGATTTTTCTTCTGATTTTTAATAAAATTCCACAAGTTATTCTTTTCATTTATTAATTTTTCAAGTTCATGTGTCATCCATTCATTTCTCATTTTTTTCCCTGACTTCTGGCATGTTATCCTTGGTACGTAATTTTCCTTATAAATTTGTGTGATTACTTTTTCAATTTCCGTATAAATTTCATTTGGATCATTTAGTTTCTTTAATTTTTCCCAATTAGCTTTAGCTAGCTGTTTGATAATGTTTTTGTGTAGTAATTTATACTCCATATTATTTTGTTCATTAGTTTTGTTTTCTTTTTTAATATTTTTTTTTCCATATTTCAAGTGTTGTATAGTAATGGTCAGCCGGTTTTATTGTAATTACAGCACATTTACATTCAGTTTTGTTTAGCCTTGTGAATATTAAGTCTAAGCAAGATTTTGTTAATTTGTTGTTTCTGATTTCCTCCCTTGTTGGTGTGGTTATTTTTTGCTCATATCCAAAAGAAGCTATCAAATTTTCAAATTTTTGTATATCTTTTTTTTCGCTTTCATCTTGTGTTTCTTTTAGTGTGTTAAAGTTAAAGTCTCCTAAGAAGATTGTATTTATTTCCTTTTTATCTTCTTTTTTTTTTAGAATTTTTTTCATTTCTGCAATGTAGCCTATTCTACTAGAGGAAGGTTGTCTATAGCCAATTATTAAATTGTATAGCTGGTCACATCTACTAAAAAATATATCTACTGCATCATTTACACCTATTTTTATGAAGGTGCAGTTTACATTACTGAATCTGTCATTTTTAACAAAAATCATGATTCCTCCTCCATTTTGGTTTTTCCTGCACACTGCATACCTGTTATAGCCATTTAAAAAATAATTTGTTAATTCATTTTCCTTTATGTTAATTTCTGTTAAGGCAAGAACATCCCAGTCTATACCACTGTTCACCATGTCAATCTGAAATTTTTCCCAGTTTTTCCTGCAACTTCTTAGATTAACGTGTATGCATTTAATTCGATTTGCATCACTGATAGTTTTGCAATCATCCTGTAATTGTCTGAAGTCTTCATACACCATGTTTTCACTTTCATGTTCACTTTCCAGCTCCATTTGTGTTTGAAGAGTTTTCTTCTGCTGTTATCTTGTTTTTAATGCTTTCCAAGTCTTCTTCACTTTTTATTGTGTAAACTTGCTTGTCTTTTTCGTTCCTTCTTAAGTGTATTTTTCCTTCCTTAAACCATATGAATTTGAAGTGCTCTTTTGTTTCTTGTTTAGTCTTCCATAGTAAACTCTTGTAAAATGGGGTGACGTGCTCGTTTATATATATTTTGGTGTTGGTGCCTCTTTCAAAAATATCTTTGCTTGTTATTGTTCCTTTTATTCTCTCCATCCAGGCGTCTCTGTATTCTCTGCACTTCGAACTGAATTAGTATGGATTCTGGTCTATTTCTATTTTTTGTAGGTAGCCTATGCATCTTGTCGATGTACCAGTCTTCAAATCTGCTTATCTGCAGGGCGTCCGCTAATCCTTGTACTGTTTGTAGTAAATTTTCATTTTTTATGCTGTCAACTCCATATATTTCTATATTTTTGTTTCTTGAGTATTGTTCTGCTACATTCTGATTTTGTTGTAACTCTTTTAGTGTTGTTTTTATTTCTGCTGCACTGTGAATTTCTTCTTTGTCAAGCGTCCCTATTCTTGCTTCAACTTTTTCTAGTCTTTTTGATAATTCTATATTTGCTAGTTTTATTTCTTCATTTTCTTTTTTCATTTCTTCGTATTTTTCATCCATGAACTTCATTCCTTCCAGTATTTTCTCGTTATCCTTTTTCAAGTCAGCTAGAGTTTTTTCTATTCTTGCGATGGCTCGGTCCTTGTCTTTTGTCATTTCGGATAGCTTTTTTTCAATTCGTGCAATGCTTTGTGTTTGTTGGATTGTAGCTGTTTTTATTGCTTCTTCCGTTTTTTCGTAACATTCATTTTCTGTTTCATTCTCGTCTTCATCATCAGTTTTTACGTCCTCCTTGTTGTTTTCTCCATCTTCAGTACTTTGTGAATTTGTTTTTCCTCTCCTGCATCTTTTACATTTCCATTCTTTTTTTTTCTTTCCCATTGCTTTAATTGTTGTAATAGCAAGACCTGCACTTTCTTAATGGTATTTGCCTTTGCATTCTGCGCAGGTAATAAAGTCTCCTTCATTTGTTTTAATAACATTCTCACAGTCTTGGCAGCGTGACATTTTTTTTTCTTTAATTTTCCGAAATCTCGATGACGTGATTTGTGATCTCCATCGTCTTGGTCGTTACGTCACGTATGTTTCTTGCACTCGAGTATTTTTTTTTTTTTTAACGCCCGTCACTTCAAAACTTTGGAAAGGCAATCCTTAATAACTATGCGCCCGATTTTAGTTCTGTTTGTCACTGTGCAATCAACAAGTCGTCATCTTTAATGCTGCGTTGTTCATTTTCAGTATCTTTAGAGTTTTACGTGTTGATTGTCAATTTTAGGCCTCACCTTCGAGTCAGTCACTTGGCTCCACCCTCACTTCAAAACGCTCGTCGATTCAAAACTTTGGAGAAGCAATCCTCATCGAGTTTTCATCCGATTTTCGTTCTGATTTTCTTTGTGCACTTGCCAAGTCTTTATCTTTCATGATGCGTTGCTCATTTTCATCATTTTTAAAGTTTTGCACATTAGTTTGACGTTTTTCGGACTCACCTTCGAGTCAGACACTTGGCTCCGGCCGCCTGGTGGCGAATAATAATAATAATAATAATAATAATAATAATAATAATAATAATAA
>JAHWFP010083651.1:13659-29778 GCA_023313725.1 Lithobius niger
AATAATAATAATAATAATAATAATAATAATAATAATAATAATAATAATAATAATAATAATAATATGGTAATTTGCCACTCAGGGTGGACGGCTCCCAGAAGGGTGGTGAGCCCCTAATACTGGGACGATGGGAGCGAGTGGAGGTCAAAAGTCAATTTAAGGGCGCTTCAGAAAGGTTTCCAAGGGCTGTGTCAAACAGCATTCTACGACTTTATGCTCCCTCTTTTTGTAGGAATATTTGTGAAAACGTTAAGCCTCTGATGCAGAGGGATGAGACTCTTATTGGATGAACATAATGACGATAATGTTAGCGTATATACTGATAAAGACAGAACAGCACGAATGAATCTGGGGAAGAGAACACTGGGTTTGAAAGCATGGACACTGACGGCAATACAAACTGATTTTTCGGAAATAAAGTAAATAAATCGTAAATGAATATTAAGACGATACGTGAAGCAATTAGCTGAAAGGTAAAGATGCTGACAGTCATAATCGTAAATTAATGTTGATTTTAGAGGTTTTTGACCATGAATTGTTTTCTAAATTTTAACATTTTTCATTCCGTACTTGATACGAGCTTTGCGGGGTCTTGATTGAGAGTGAGCTCTTCAATAACAAGTCTTTAACTGATTAAAAGGTCCCATTTGGCAGAATGAATCTTGCGTGTGAAAATTAGAATGTCGTCTTAATTTTCGGTTATTTTTTTTAAGTGTTTCACGCAAAATCTCCAAAGTTGACCATTATTGTGACAATCCACCATTGATTTTTTTTGTTTCACTTGTAAAAAAAATGGCATAAGTTATGCACACATGACCGAAAATTAAAGACCATGCTTTATTTTTTCTTCATGTCAGGAGTCAGCTGGAAAGCCGAGCAGGGTTTGAATTGTAATACATTTCAACATCGCAAAGAAAGGCGGCCAGTCTTTATCTCTTCAATGTTATTGTCAGTATATGTAATTTTAAAGATGTGTACTTTTAAAACTAGTGAAGGAAGTGTACGCTGAGGTAAGTAAGTTTACACTGAGGTGAAGTAAGTTTATGCAGTGAAGCAAGTTAACGCTGAGGCTGTATCACGATAAATTAATGAGGAAATTTAGCAAATAAAATATACCAAAGAAGAAAGCTACCAGAAAAAAAATTTCCAGAAAGTGACCACATGTCGGTCGTTTGAGGGTTTTATTCTTAAGTGATGTGTTTTTTAACATATGGCTTGGTTGTTGATGTTGCAAAAAAAAAAAACTACAGAAAACTTTTTTTTTAGGGACACACAGTGCTAAGCGAAGAAAACATTTTTTTCATCCATTGCTTATGTCCGTCCAGTGTATATCCAAAATTTAAGTTTTGTGGATTTAAGTTTCTAAATATTGGGTTTTTGCCTCTCAAATGTGCGAAATTCAACAAACTGAACAAACGCGAGCCATGAGACTTAAAGGTTTTACGTCGATACTTTACGTTAATTCCGCAAGAACAAGAGTTAGTTTTCTATATTTGGGGGTCAGCGACATGCTTGAAAAGCAGAGCGTGCTTCTTGCAATCTATATAACTAAGATTATAGGTTTTTTTTTGTTTGTGTGTGTGTCCGTAGTAGGAATTTCGATAATCTTTATTCTATTGAAGCCCATAGTTGAAAGCTCGATAATCTTATTTCTTTTGTTTGTTTTGTCTTTCATTAGAATTGTCTGTATAAGTGATTCGAACTGTCTTTTAAACAAAGATGCACAGTACTGATGACGTCATGTTTTTTTTTTCCAGTCTCAATACTTTCATGCAAACGGAATCTATGTCTCTATGTTTCTTAACCTTGGATCTAACTAAATCTAATGAAAGCTTGGGTGACTGCTAAGGGAAATAGCAGTATATTCGTACAAACTGGAACTCACAACAATGTTCTACAGAACTGGTCATATACGGAGGGGGGGCTGCACTAGTACTTTCTTTTCTGTAAATTAGTTACGTCTTGAGTGTAACTTCCGAGACTTACTTGTAGAAATAAATAGATGTATGTTGTGTATGTTTTTCGCTGTTGGCTTGTTTCCGATTTTCCTTTTTTACTTACTTGTAGACGCAGTGGGCAGCAGTAATTGCCCAATGATGGCTCAGCAAGGTGGCACCGCACTGATGCTGGAAGCGAGGACCAAGCTTTAATCGAAGGGATAGCTGCAAAAGAAAAAAGTAAAAACACATGTAAGTAATCTACTCTGATTCTGTTCACTGATGTGTAAAACTATCACAGATACTCTACTTTGCCCGTTTCAAGGGTATCCAAGCACACTCCTAAGTGAGGACTCGTAATGTAGTAGCAATGTTCTAGTTTTCATTTAACTTTCGAACTGTAAGTCATTGCGATTAACTTGGATAGTAAGTTAACCGTGGCGTACTTTCCCTGGTTGAATGATATCACTACCTTCAAAGGCCGACCCTTAATGGAAACTTGGCGGCTTCTTTTATACCAGTTTTGGTTTTGGATGGATTCGTTTCACTGATGTGTAAAACTATCACAAATGCTCTATTGTACTTTGTCATTCGTTTCAAGGGTATCCAAGCAGACTACTAAGTGAGGACTCTTAATATGTTAGAAAGGAGTAAGTCCATCACAAACAAATAAACAGCTCGACGCACTTATAAATGGTAAGATTTTAATATTCAGAAGAAATTATTTTGCGGTTGAAGGTGATTTTAAAGATACCTCCTAGCAGGGCAAATGAACCGCAAGATGATTTGGCAAAAAACACTTGATATTTTCGGCGTAAAAACCACTTCTGAAGCGTGTTCATATAATAATTCTGGATGTCCGGCGAAAGAAAAGGGGAGGCAAATTAAAAGACGCACAATAATCACGTTAATAATCACTTTAATTGGCCTTCATTCTTCGGGCACGTGTCATGTCAATGCTACCGAGCAAAGAGGTCGGCAACAACCTCTGCAAGTGAAAACAAAGCAATAATGAGGTATTGTTATACCGGCGATTTATACCGGCGAAAATGCAAAAGCCTAGGCTAAAGGTTTCAGCTTAGTTCTACAAAAGCGTAATTATTGACTTTCCGTAGAAATATTTAAATATCAGTACCTGGAGACCGAGTCCGAAAATAGGGGTCGGGGCTGCGTCGTGCCCGGGGATGCTGATTGAGTGAGCAAAGCGAGAATTTGATTAACGAAACTTAATTCGGTCAAACATGGCCATACACGTGACAGATCAAACCTTACCTGTGTTGCAAACGGCGCATCCAATACCACCCGTGCTTACAACGGACTTCACCAAGCAATACAACATTATTAGCCAGCGAACAATTCTTTCATGCAACAATGCTTGAGCGGACCAATTTTTAAAAAGGTGCATCCAGTGAGTTGAGTCACAGGATGCGCTGATTGAGTGAGCGAAGCGAACGAAAAACACCGTTTCTTAGCCAGTGTGTGCAAAAATTGGATTGATATTCGGTGAACGCGTTTGTTGGCCAGTGTGGGCAAAATTTGGATTGAAGAAACCTAATTCAGTGACACATGGACATACACATAAGCAACCAAACCGTACGAGTGTTGCAAACTGCGTTATCTGCCCCATGACAACGAAATGGAAAATTTAGCTGGAAAAATTTACTTTATGCCTCTACCAGACAATAACATGACAAAGAAACTAAAAAAGATAAACGACACCACACTAATTTTTAAAAAGGTCCATCCAACACCACCCACGCTTAGAACGGACTTCAGCTAGGGAGTAACATTATTATTAACCAGCGAAAAATTGTTTCATGCAACGATGCTTGAACACGAAAATTTTAAAAACGGGACATATCAGTCACGGGATGCGCTGATTGAGTAAGCGAAGCGAACGAAAATCAGCGTTTGTTAGCCAGTGTGCTCAAAAATGTTATTGAAAAACTTAATTCAGTGAAACAGGAGCATACACATGAGCGACTAAACCGGACCAGTATTGCAAACGGCGCATCAAATCAGCGTTTGTTAGCCAGTGTGCGCGAACATTGGATTGGACAAACTCAATTCGGTGAAGAAAAAGTTTCATTGACGAAACTCAATTCGGTCAAACATGGACCTACACATGAGCAACCAAACAGTACCATTGTTACAAACGGTGCATCTAATACCAACCGTGCGTAGCACGGGCTTCCTCTAGTATACAGTATAATACGCTTAGTCGGGATGAGATGCACACAGCAAAGCAAATTCATCATTCCTTATGACAGCCAATGAAAATGCTCAAATTCACTAAACAATGAGAAAACAGCCAATAAAAATGGCTCAAATTAACTAAAGGTGGCAGCAATGAAAGAGGGCACGGGGCCGGGGTTCCAAGGCAGGGGAAGCAGGAATGGGAGGTATTCAGACCACACTACAGTATAATACGCTTAGTCGGGATGAGATGCACACTTGGTATCAAATGGATATTACCTTATAATAGCAACAATGGAGGGCACCAACTCTTAATCTCAGTGTGGCTGCTTTGCCTGTTTCTCCGTCTTGATACCAAGCGATAAGCCCGCAACTACGATCGCGCATGCAGTTATTGTTCCTCAACCAATTTTGAAACTATTGAACTCTGCTGTAATAGCCAGCATTATTTAAGCTATTGTTTTCGTATTCCAAAGGCATTGTTCTAAGCGTCGTCGTGTTTTTCTCAGCGTGGCGAGAAATAAGAATATAGTACAAAGATAATTCAGCATCATTTGGAGTTTTCCGTCTCCATGCAGATTAAGACTGACAACATATTCATGTTCATCAAGTTGTAAATATATTCACAATGCAAATGGACGATAACCTTCATCTCACATTTTGCGTTTTTAAATAAATTTCACTCTGCAGTGAAATTCAAGTTGTAGCGGGGTTCTTTTATCAGATACGTTAGAATTGGGCTATGGCAAAAATTGGTACATATTTTTAAAAAATACTATAGTAATAAATGAAATTAGTAGTAAATATTAGCAGTGACGAAATAACAGAATGGCGTCAACATTGTGATCTGCTCAAGTTTATTGGGATTCTTCACTTCTTACAGATATTTACCGCCAATTTAATTTCTGTGACTGTATTGTAGCCTACTGTATATTTGGTTAGGGTCGTGGGCCTGGAGTTCAAGCACCCTCTAGCATCAGCTTGTTGTGATGACGTAATTCGAATAGCAAATTAGCAACGCTGTTTACAGTGCCTTGTTAGCATAGTGGTTTAATACGTTAGAAGTCCAATCTTAAGACCGGGGTTCAGCTTCGGACTCAATAATTTTTTCACTAAAATTGTTGCTCAGTTTTCCTCCTTAGCAGTTCAAAATGTCTGCTCCTTCGTGTTTCTTCGTTCCGGTGGCGTAAATCAATATTTTTCTAGGGAAATGGTCAAATTTTACGTCCCCGTTTACTTTTCTTGCTAGGACACGTATTACCTCTTTTTATTTACGTGAAAATCCGTCCTGACAGGGATCGACACCTGTTGTGAATGACTAAACCTGACATTCATTCTGCGGTAATCTCCTTTCAGCAATTTTTACAGAACCAGGAGTCGTGAGTATTCGACATACGGAAAATGTTAAAAGAACCTTCCATTCAAATGAAATAAATATCACGCAGTGGTGTGAATAACGGGGAGGGGTGAGGGGGCAAAAACGAGCTGAGGAAACTTAAAAATCGTTGGAAAAATCTGCTTATTCACGATTTTATCCCAAGTTTTTTTTTATGAAGCCATGCATTGCGTAAAGAAAGAAAAGTAATCGTACAATAAAAATAAAGAGGTGATACGTCATCAATTAATTTGTGGTGCGTGAGATATTTATTTGGAAACACCTCCTGACAGGGATCGAGGAACCATAAGAGCATCAAAAAGCCAAACGGAATTTAATTTTCAGGAAATTATTGATTTCCTTGGTCACAATAAAAAACCACACACTACAATTAAACGTGATAAGAAAGAGACAACGACTTTGTTCAATCCGCCATTTTGTTAGCTCCAAGCTCCAACATGGCGAACTGAACAAAGTTGTTGACTCATATCATGTTTTTTTTTTAATTAATTTCTTTTGAGCCTTAAGTCAGTTGAAGCAATTTAATGCTCGTGTGGCTAAACCGGCTCAATTTTGAACATTACCAGACTTTTTAGAGAAGAAGAAATTCGATCCGGGAAACCTCCGATCATCGTAGGTGCCGAAAGCTTGTCCAGAATTGGCCAGAATAGTTCCCACAGCCGCTGAAGGAGCATGGTATCCTCTCACGCTACCCTGGCCGGCAGTCCTGGCACATAATTGGACATAAGACGTGTTTTTTTTATTGTGACCAAGGGAAGCAATAATTTTTCGAAAATTAAATTCCGTTTGTCTCTTTGATGCTCTTGTGGTTCCTCAATCTCTGTCAGGAGGGGTTTTCAAGTAAATATCTCACGCACCACAAATTAATTAATGACGTATGACTTCCTAATTTTTATTGTACGATAACTTTTTTTTCTTAAATCGGAACGAAAAGCCAATGGGTTCGAGATTGGTTAAATAAATACGGATGCAAACCTATTTACGTTGCCTTTTGGACTTATCTGTCAGACTGTCTGAGCGGGGAATCGAACCCAGCAGCTCTGAAATCAAAGGCCAAGGTCCTACCGCTGAGGCAGGCCGTGTCAGTTTGGCTCAGCGGTAGGACCTAGGACTCTTTTTCAGAGGTCCTGGGTACAATTCTCCGCTCAGGCAGTCTGACATATAAGTCCAGAAGGCAACGTAAATAGGTTTGCATCCGTATTTATTGTTCTTTCTTTACGCAATGTAAGGCTTCATAAAAAAAAATTGACTAAAATAGCGAATAAGCAGATTTTTCCAACGATTCTTACGACCCCTCAGCTCGTTTTTGTGGGCCCCTTCCCCCTTCTCTGTTATTCACGCCACTGCGTGATATTTATTTAATTTGAAAGGAAGGTTTCCTTTAACAATGTCCGTGTGTCGAATACACACGACTGCTGGTTCTGCAAAAATTGCTGAAAGGAGATGATCGCAGAAATAATGTCAGGTTTAGTCACTCACAACAGGCCCATTTTACTGCGGTTTTCCAGTAATCTTTACAATTTGTACTCAAAGGCATCATTGTCAAAATTGTAGAGCATTACGTGGTCCTGTATACAAACGGGACACAAGACTGTATGGTTGACCAGTTCTTGCCAGCAATAATAAACCGTTGCACGTATACACTTTAAAATAGGCACAACTACACCACACAAAAAAAGTGTTCCATATTGTGTGCCGTCTGTTGTATAATTTAGTGGAGTGAACGGCCTTCCTCCCTCGCATCCAAGCGTTCCTCTCGTGCAGAAGACGTTACCTACCTGCCAAGGCCACTCTCCGAACAACGCTCTGGTTCCTCCCGTTATACGTGGCCAGACAACGTGGCGCTTCAGCAACTGTCTTCCACAAACTAAAAATAAAATAAAAAATAAAGAAAAGTTAGTCAACTATCTGCATGAGAAAAATGTAACGCAGTTATTTGTTTACTCTGCTCGTACAGAGTATGGCGGTTAGCGTGGGTTGTCTCTTTCTGTAATGGATTTTTTGTTTTTGTTGATAGGAAACCATTGCTTTCTTCTTTACTTACATAACATAGCATAACATAACATAACATAACATAACATAACATAACATAACATAACATAACATAAAATGTATGATGGTCAGAAGAAAAACTTATATGGCCCAAGGAGTCTGCTAAAGAATATATAGTACATCAAGGAGTTTACTGAAGGATTCTACAGAGGCAGCCTTCAAGACGTCTTCTGGAAGACAGTTCCAAGGTGTAATGGCTCTAAACCAGATGGAAACTTTCAGCAGTTGATTCTAACTTTTGGTTTCTGTAACGGTGTGGTAGTTTACACATTTCATTCACGTTCAAGTGTTCTCTAAACAAGTGTTCTTAAAAACCCACTTTTGAGCGTATGATGATCCATTTCCAGATAAATAAAATAACACAAGCAAAGCAAATCAACGAATCAAAAGAAAAAAGGGAAAAAAAGGGATAGAAAAGAGAAAAGGAAAAGGAGTAGGACGTCAGGGGCGAGGGGGAATGACAGACTAAAAAAAAAAAGATGAGAGGGTGAAAAGACAAAGGACAGTGGAGAGATTCCCAAACAACTAGGGCTACCCTCCCTTATATTTTTCTGTTCCGTATGGCCTCTTCTTCTCCCCCAACTCTCCCAACTTTTTTGATTTGTTGGATGTTCCACTACTCATTGTACTATTATTACTACTCATAATAGGAACGAGACAAGGGAACGTCCTACAAATCAATATGCTTTTCTTGCCTGACTTTGTTCTTACAATAACATGATCTTTCGTATGTTTGTCAATGTATTTTTTTCGTTTTGCACCTTGAACTAAAACTTTTTTAATGGAAGTCAGGATGAGTCATTTGTTGATTGTAACTGACCGCCAACCCTCATTCACGAAACTTAACAAGATCCATTTTGCTATGACAACACCATTACAGTTGTGTGTGAGATGAACCTATCATTTTTTTTATCGAAGACAAACAGTATCCATTTACTACTTTGTATTCACAGTATATCCCCTAAATCCTAAATATAAATGTGAAGTGGTGGCAGAACTCAAGACTAGCTACTTGGGAATAAGGGCCTTACTGCACTAAGGGACTAGTTCCTTACTCGAGTTCTGTATTCCATTAGTCCAGTAAACCCTTAGTGCAATCCCCAAGTACCTTACTGGACTGCTGAATTCCCTTAGCCCAACCCCTTGTCCCTTGCTGAATTTCTGCAGTCCCTTAGTCTGTGTCTTAGTCTAATCCTCGGCTCCTTTACTAGACTTCTGCGGTTCCTTAGTTCAATAGGTACCTCCCCTAGGTCCCTTACTGGACGTATGCAGTCCCTTACACCAGTAGGTACCTAAGTGCATTCCCCAAATCCTTTAATTGGCTTCTTCAGCCCCTTAGCCCAATATGTCATTTAGTCCAGTAAGTCCCTTTAATCCAATTCCTGAAACCCTTACTGGACTTCTACAGTCTCTTAGTCCAGTGAGTCCCTTAGTCCAATCCCAGGGATTGGGACTGGACTTTTCCAGTCAATTAGGCCAATAGGTCCCTTAGTCCAATTCCCTGGGTCCCTTTCTGGACTTCTACAGTCCCTTAGACAAGTAAGTCCCTCAGTACAATCCCCAAGTCCCTTACGCGAGTTCTGCGCATTCCATTAGTCCAGTAAGTCTCTTAGTGCAATCCCCAAATACCTTGTTGGACTTCTGCACTACCTAAGTCCCATAAGTCTCTTAAAGTCCAATCCCCGCATCCTTTACTGGATCTTGCAACCCCCTAGTCCAGTAAGTACCTTAGTTCAATTCCTGAGTTCCTTACTGGACTTCTGCAGTCCCTTAGTCTAGGAAGTCCCTTAACCCAATGCCCAAAGCACTTACTGGAGTTCTGCAGTCCCTTAGTTCAATAAGACCTTTAGTGCAATCCCCAGATCCCGTACTGGATTTCAATAGTCCCTTAGCACAGTAGGTCCCTTTGTCCAATCCCCTAGTCCTGACGGGACTTCTGCAGTCTGTTAGTCCAGTAAGTCCCTTCGAGCACTCCCCGGAAGGCAGTCTATAGTAAGTTCCTTAGTCCAATAAATAAGGCCCTTACTGGACTTCTGTAGTTTGTTGGTTCAGTAAGTGTCTTAGTCCAATCCCATTAATCCATTAATGGACTTGTGCAGTGCCTTAGTCTAGTAAGTCCCTTAGTCCAATCCCAAGTCCCTTACTGTACTTTTGCCTCGAACCATGAACCTCGCTTTTTGCCCTAAAACTTAGGTTCGTGTGTGTTTTCGGAATCGATGGGGTTAATGGCATCGTCCTTTCCTACGATTGCAGCCTTGATAGGAAATTCGGGAATTCTTTATTAAAATCAAAAAAAAAACATACCAAGGCTTACCAAATCTTAGGGACCGGTCATTATTTATTGCTGGGGGCTGGGTGGTGCATGGAGGAAATTAGAGGGGGTAATGGATTTTTACGGTCCTCTCGAGAGGCGGTCATACATTTTTAAAGGCCCCGTCAGGGTAAAGGGGTCACGCACAAAAAAAAAACTACTAACCGTACACTGGAGTAATAACACAGTTTTTAAACTCAAAAATTACCCTTTTAGCAGTCAAAATTTCTAAAATCGCCTCAGCTTCTAGGCGTGTCTTTACTAGATTGTTAAGTTCTCGGTATCAATTCTAGCACGAGTTCTAGCTCGTGTAGTTTTTTTCCAATAAACTGTCTAGACAAACCTTGCTTCCTGCATCCTTGGCATGTTTGTCTTTAATGTGTTGACTGTATTAGGGATGTGGACATGCAAGCAAACTGCGTTCATTATATCTTACGGTATGGATCGCGATACAAAAGGGGTTTATCGAACACATCTTTGAATGCTTTTTACGACATTTTAAAATCAACTTTGTGCTTTCGTTAAAAACGAGGAACGTTCCTTACAACTGGTAATTTGTCTGTGCGCACAGTTACTTATGTAACATGTCTACAGGCAATCATCCACAGGCAGTAATACGTGTAAGAAAGGCTTACTTTTTTGGGGGGTGGGGGGGGGGGGAGGGTGGAGAGGGAGCAGGCGAATGGATTCAGGACCAAAAATTGATGGTCACATTTTCATTTTCTTCGTTCTCCGCATAGATAATGACCGGCCCTTTAAGAGATTTTAGTACATGATTGTTGCTATTTTGTACTGCTGCGTTTCGTTAATCCTGTTTGATTAACAGAGATTTTATTTAAATGAGGTAACAGAAGAATGAGTTGGAAGAAACCACATTTTCTTGGTGTTGTGTATTCGTTAGTTGACAAGAAGAATTTATTAATTTTATTCATGTCTGGGTGAAAAGCCACAGAAACATCATATGCAAATCACGGAAATGAGAATTCATAAAACTTACGCCAAAACAAACCAAAAAAAGGCAAAGTAAATTTAATGTAATTCAGTGACCTTAAACTTAACTGAGGCATGCTTAACATGTCAAGTCACTGAGCCTATTGTATGCCATATTAAAAATGCTAAGAGATGAACACTCGAGATTTCCTTTTATGAAGATACGCACTGACTATCAAGATTGTTAAAAAATCTGATTAAGCCGTGTAATTAACTAACAATCAAATTACAAACAAAAACGTCAGGTGTGCCGTAAAAAAGAAAAGAGTTATGTGGTTGAAGTTTCACTTTTCTTGTAAAAATGTACGCGGATAAAATAGGAAGATTTTTGATTTAATTTATATAATTCAGAAAATTACATCAATTTCAAGGGCTGTTGTCCTTTACGTTTTTAAATATCTGATTCGAAAAGAACAACAGCACTTCAAACAGGTGAGATTTTCTGAATTGTACATTTGATTATTTATATTAAAAATCATCCAATTTTATCCGTGTATATTTTAACAAGTAAAGTGAAACTTCAATCATATAACTCTTTTTTTACGGCACACTACAATAATCTATATAACTAAGATCTAAGATTTGTTTGTGTGTGTGTGTGTGTGTGTGTCCACAGTAGGAATCTCGATAATCTTAGGTCTTTGTTTGTATGTCTGTCAAACGGAATCGTCTGTATAAGTATTGATTCGAAACTGTGTTTTCAACAAAGAAGCACAGTACTGATGTTGTTATGTTTTTTTCCAGTTACTTTAACGGGATCTAGCTTCTACGTCACTTAACCCAAGATCTAACTAAATCTAACGAAAGCTTGGGCTACTGCTAATGGGAAATCACAGTATTTTCATGCAAAGTGGAAATTGCAACAATGCTCTATAAAACCGCCCATATACGGGGGGATGCCCTAGTAATATCAAAGTGTTTTTTACCCTTATGACGTTGTTCATGACGTCATAGTTTGTTCATGCAAAGTTTATTATGACGTCATGATCAGTCATGAAATGCAAGCGCCCTGAGGAATGCGATGGACGAACTGTGAACAATAATTGCAATTAGTTTGCGTCGAAAAAATAATTACAACAATTTTGTGATGCTCTTGCAATCAAAGAAATTACAGGATGCATGTATCGACGCCATTGTGGTGAGCGAAGCAAACGATATGGCAAATTAGTAGTTATAAAGATGTGATGTGTGGTTTTTCAGGTGTCGCTTTCGGTGGCAAATCTGCTAATTAGCAATATGATTTTTTTTTTATTAATTACACGTAATACTTTCTTTCATGGGCTCGTCAAGGCTTAACAAAAAAAAATAGGGCGTTTCTCACATTTGAGTCACAAAACTGGTAATCCCTCAACCGATTTTAGTGACTGAGCGAGCAAAGCGAACGAGGTCCTTTTCATTTCGATGATTCGGCATTTTGATCCATCTTTTGTCTGTTTGTTCTGCAGTTCTGGTCAAACGCTGAACCGATTAGTATGACATTAGGTTTGAAATACGGCTGAACTTTGTATACTTTGTTTTGTGATGAAAGCATTTCTTGTGAAGAGAAGGCGCCTGCCCAAGCTCGAAAGTGAGACCCAAAATTAATTCTGGCATGTTTTACTGAATAATTTGGAAATGAAAGAATGAATTAGAAGAAAATTTGGCAGGAATAATTTTTGATCTTGTGTAACGATCTTGTGTGTGGTTTTCTGAGAGTTGATAAAAACAGAAATTGGTGGCCCTCACTGCCATCCAAACAAAATCATCCAAACAATCATCCAAAATCATCCAAAATCATCCCAACAAAATCATCCAAACAAGATTTCAGTCAATTTTAACTCGAACTGAAGCTTCGAGATTTGGGATTGCTTTAACTGATTTGAACGAAATTTGATAGGGATATTTTTTTAACTTAAAGGCGGGTTGCCAGCAACGAAAGTTTGCAGCATCTAGCGCCATCTTGCGCTCTTTCTGGTTCTCTGCAGCGCATGCTCACAGCAAGCAGAGGAGTGCACAAAGAAATATCTTATAACACAGCAAACAAGCCGCGTGCTTCTTTAATTATTGGGTAAAAATGTGGTACGTCCTCATGCACCTGGGAGCAAGCAGGAAAGATTAACGATGTTACTGGCACAAAATGGCGCCACGGTAGAATATAATGAAAATACTGTGGCGCCATCTAGTGGTAATAATATCGTTAATTTTTACAGCTTCCTCCCAGGTGCACGAGGACGTACCAAATTTTTACCCAATAATTAAGGAGGCACGTGGCTAGGTTGTTGTATTAAAAGATATTGCTTCGTGCATTCCTTTGCTTGTTGCCGATAAGTGCTGGACAGAACTGGACGGTGCTAGCTGCTGCAGACTTCATTTGGTGGCAACCCGTCTTTAAGCCAAACGACGTCATCACTAGCTGAAAAAATGCATAACTGGTGACCAAAAATGGCATCCAAGAACCTGGTTTGACTTGTAAATTCTAAACCGTTAATCAGATTTAACACAAATTGGTTGTGAATAATAACGCGAATTATTTTGTTCAAGAGAGGTCGTATTCAAGTTTAGAAAAAAAGCCAACATAACGCACTGAACCGAAAACCTCCGATCTTGGGACGAGCCAATAGCACGTCGACAATTATAGACGCCGTAGGTCCTGAAAGGGATGGGTAGTCTTTTATCCAGTAGATTTGGAAAGGGCTTTGCTAGGGTTTCCTTTCCAATTACAGATAATAATTACCAAATCATCTTCCTAAGGCATGACCACTGGCCAGTTACACGATTCTCAAAGCGGTGTTACCTCAGTGACTGAACAAGTTACCGAACAAGCAGAGATTACTTACCTTTTTCATCGCTATGTGAATTTAGAATCTGCGCCAGCTTGGTCGGCGTGATCCTCAACTTGGGATTGACCATGTTGTTATTGTTCATCTGCTGGTGGTCGCTGTGGTCATCGTGTCCTTTCATGGCCTTTCCATTGATCTTGGCTTTTTCCGCTTTGAGCTGTTGCTTTAGAACCTCTTTGTCGTGTTCCTGCAATCTCGTCCGAAGTAGATCTCTGGCTCGCGATCGGTTCTGGAAGATTTCTAGTTCGTGGCGAACGAATCTGACGATTTGGTCGAACAGGGACGACCTTTCTTGGGACGACATTCTCTTGGCCCTTCGTTGCTCTTCTTCGGCGGTATTTGAGAAGCTTGGACGAAGAAACTCTGAGTCTGGCCGAGTGTCCCAAAAAATGGACTCGAGCTCTTTATGAGGGTTGAGCGTGAGGAACTTGACAAAGCCATCGGTGGAATCTGAAAAGAAAAATACGGTTCAGTTTCCTGTATCCAAGCAGGAGGCATGGAAATTTCAAACTAATTTCTTCTCCCACAATAATATGACCAGAACATACCATCCTGTTCAAAACTTGACCAGCTTTCAGACTCGCCATTGTCAGGCACCTATATAGAACTAAATTTTTTTTTTTTTTGCATGACTACATAAATGTTTAATTCGTGGCTTCGTTTAATTTGTGGTGTTGGGTGTGAAAATAGCGAAGGTCCCTTCCTGGTAGGCGATAAGAGACCACAAGTTTGAGAAGTTTCAGCACTTTTTGCAGATAAGATAGAGAAACAGCCAGTATCGTGCACAAATATAACTACACTACGTTTCAAAATAAAAATAAACACTAAAACATTAAAAAAATTCATGGCAGTATCTGTGGTTTGTTTTTATAGACTTGGTGACTCGGCAGATACTGCCATGAATATTTAAAATGTTTTAGTGTTTATTTTAACCTGAAGACGGGAGGTTGTCCTCCCGAAACGTAGTGTAGTTATATTTGTGCACGATACTGGCTGTTACTCTATTTTAAGAGACCACAAGAACATTCACAAGCAACAGTATTTAATTTTCGGGTAGAAATATTTTCCCCTTCGTCACCTAAAAACAACTAACCCCTCATTGATGAGTACTGATGCCTTAAAAATACATCCTACCCACCAAATGGGATCATACTTATAATACTATAGCAGCGTAATTTTACAATTAAAAACCCATACAAAGAGTGAAGCCACTACAGCCACACAGCCATCTTGGAAACGGGGCACCATTGACCAGTAAGGCTTTCTGACGTTAGTACTTAGCAGGTCTTGTTATTATCATTCCGTGTACGATTTCCTTAAGTCTGTGTAGAAACAGTAGATGTTTTTGTGTGTGCCCCAACGCATAAGACATTTAAAATATTATTTAACTACTAGAAATGGTCTATTAGATTATTAAATGGTTCCCTCTATTACTCGTTACACTGTTAATCTTTACAGCTTGCACGCTGATTTATTTTCCTTGTAGCTTTTTTTTTTATAGTATTTACGTTAAAGACGTTACATCGTATTTTATTACGTCGTTACGTTACAGTGCATTCCCAGGATAATTCCAGGTCAGTACTTGGACATTGATATTATCATGCGTTGTTTTTTTTTAATACGATATCCTGCAGTGATTTTTCCTCCTACTGTTATCACTTTGGTTTAAATTTATTAAATGGTTTACATGGGCAACAATCCAAGTTACAGCCGTATTCCAGAATCCACTCAAGTGTCAGTGTGAGAGGGAAAAGGGTCACCAATTTTATTACACTCAAAAAAGCGATGTGAGTGTAATTACATTTGAGGGTGTCTATAGACACGCTAGTAGAGTTAACGTAAATAAACTGATAAAAAGCCAAGCCTTACGGCACAACGCATGCCTTCCTTTCCCAGGTTACGGCTGCCTATACCACGCGCCATGGCTGTTTGCTGTGACGTGCATATCACGTGACTGGGCTAGTCCAATCAGACGGCCAAACAGCCGTTGTTCTCGTTCGTCATTGGCTAATCATGGTGACGTCACGGCAAAGCCATGGCGCGTTGTAAGTTGCTCAGAAACACGGAATCGAGCCAGTGTGAAGTGTCAAGAGTAAAGATAGGGCCAAAAGGCTTTTAGAGAAACTTAATTTGATATCGCATGGACATACACATGACACACATGTCCGACGGTGCATTTTTTTCCATTATGCATCCAACACCACATTTCAGCTAGTTTATGATTAATTGTTCTCAATGTCATCTACTTTTGTCGGTCGTTAGTATTCCTTGATTTTGACATTTTTGGGAGATTTTGTCACAACGTTTGCAACACCCTCTAGAAATTGACGTCACAAACGTCGAACCCTCCCACGGCACTCCTTCGTTACCGATGAAAAGGGAAATTGGTCCGGTCATTGACCCCCACCTCCCCTTCTC
>JAHWFP010083651.1:49959-66262 GCA_023313725.1 Lithobius niger
ATGCGTGTTTACCACGCCCTGTAGAGTCTGTGTACCAAGTTTGATTTTAAAATGTTAAAAAAAAAAAACGACGGAGATATTCGGCATGAAATTTTTACCTTTAACATGAGAGACTGAGCTAAACTTTTAGTAACTGTACTTTGGAGGTGTGAAGCGCTCCCAGCTGAAGCCACGGTGCCAACAGTAATTTAGTTATGATATGATTTAGAGTGGATAGTCCCTTCTGACATTCGGTTGGATTTTTTTTTTCTTTTTTTGAAATCTTTACTCTTACGTAGCGCGTTTATAAAACAACCTTTGCTGAAATTATTATAAATTTCGCACTATAAGCCAAACCGTTAGTTATGATATGAACTGGGTTGGTCCCCTCGACCATATGGATTGTCATTTTTTTTGTCAGAGTATATGTAGCATGTATTTGAAAAAAAAAATACAGATGCAAACATATTTACGTTGCCTTTTGGACTTGTATGTCAAACTGCCTGAGCGGGGAATCGAACCCACGACCTTTGAAATCAAGTGCCGAGATCCTACCGCTGAGTCATACTGACACGGCTAAAAGGAAACGTCCATAGGCAGCATTTACCACGTGCATTAAAAACATTTAACTCTTGTTGAGCCTTTGGCTTTCCGTCTTTAATGTATTTGAAACATATCTCATTGATATTAACACAAACTTTACTACTAACCGTTAGTTATGATATCCAGTGCACCTTCAACTGACGGCGAAAGTTGCGAGGCGGCAGCAGCGAAAATCAGGGCGAGCACTTTATATGGCAGCAGCATGGTGGCGTGCGTAGGGGTAGTTCCTAGCCATATACAGTCAATGGCAATTTCACTGTTTCACAAATCCGTAGCCGCTGGATGTTCTGGTCCATCTCCAAAGAGACAATCGTCAAATCCTGCAAAAATCACCTCCTGGTTAGAAGACAACACCAAAATCCTTTACGTCACTTCACTTGAGAACAGAAACACAAGCAAGAGAAGGAGGTAGCTAGTTTTTCCACAGCCCAGCAAGCCTGTATTGGTTGGGAGTACAGACTTGACTGAAAATGGGAAACCATGCGAAGAGTGATCGCCCTCGGGGAAATTATCGTAGTAGCGAACTGCCGTAGCGCGAGCGTTCTCCAAGTTCGGTGACCGAGAAACGAAGGAACAAATGGGGACAGTGATAGCGATGCCGTGTTGTTGTTGTTAATCAGTATACTTCGGGAATACGCGCCGACCAAATGAAAGTAGAGGGGAAGAGCACGTTTTCTGGCAGAGGTGCAGAGGAGGAAATTATCTTGTACATAGCTAGCAATATGGTTCGTAAATTACAGGAGTGTAACCTTTTATATTAAATACGTGTTTGTTTTGAGCGGCCCAAGGTCTATGGCACTATGCGTTAAGTGGTGCAATCTCTGCAAGTTGTGCCCAAGATTTGGGCAAGGCAGCATTCACGTGACGGCATTTCATAGCACGATGTAAACATAAAACGTGTGCCAATTTTTGCAAATTCGAGTTATTTGGCCAATTTATTAGAGTGGTTTTGAAAAGCACGTGACGGACCCAAAAGCTGGCTTACTAACAAAGAAGTAAAGTAAGTATAGGGTTTATTGTGCTAAAAAAAGAAACACCTACAAATTGTATGAAGACAAACGGTCTTATCACACCCAGGTATACGTAAAAATAAGTATATAAAGAGACACTAAGCTTTCAAAAATAAAATAAAAAAATCTAAAATTTAGTAGCACATCAAAAATAAACACATGTAGGTTGCACTCAGCACACCATGTGGTGAGGGGGAGGGGTTGAAAATCAAGTTAAATTACCTAACAGCAGCTCTTTCAAAAGTGTTTTCTTTAAATTAGCTTTGAACAAATGTAAAGATGATAACTGATTTAAGTGCTCGGGTAACATACCCATTGGCACATTGGCCTGTTGCTATAATTACACTGTGATAGTTTGGTTGTATAGTATGCCGTAATATGCAGCCTTCCTGTTGGTGATTATGAAAATTATAATTGTATAAAATTTCCTCAAATTCGTATGGTATACGATTTTTCAAGGTTTTGTATGTAAAAATAATTTGAAAATAGTTAGACCTTCTAAACGAACAGCGTTTGGTATTTTTAAAAAGTTATTGTTGTTTTTAAAGACGTACACTATATTTTACGAAATAGCATTTTGAAACACTTTGTGTTATTACGCTACATAAAAATACTGTAACCAATCGTTCTATTGTTGGAAACGACCGACTTTCAAAACGGTTTCAAGTGTTTGGCTGAATTCCGCTAATTTTCGTGCTTTGTGAAAAATTTAAGAATTCAAAACATTACTAGTGTAGACTAGGATACCCTGTTATTTTACAGTCATATTTTTATAGACAGAACAAATACAATGTAAACATAAAAAAAAAAACAGCTAAGCAAATCGTAATTCGCAGAGTGGTGCTCCTGGTACAACCTTTCCCCTTTTCTGACTTCCAAACAAACGTAAGGTTTGGTAAACAAAACTGCACTTAATTGAATTACGGCAGAATTTTGCAGTGAACGTCATACAAAAAAATATAAAGTCTGGCCAATATTTTCTTGCAAGAACACACCTACATTTTTGGAGCACTTGGGCACCATTCTTTACAGCTAAAAAAAATAAAAAATAAAAACAAAGCAACCTAACAAAAAAATACATTAAACCCTCGAGAAAGTTTAAGTGTGTTTTATTAAATGATGGTGCAAGAAAAGTGTTTCTGGACTCAAAAGTGTTTTTTTGATTACTGTGTCTCGCCAACACCATTTTAAAAAAATAGTGGAATTGAATGATGCACATCTTGCAGTGTCAGCATGTAACACTTTCTTATATTACTCACTTTTGGACTTAAATGTCAGACTGCCCTGTCAAGATTCCCGCCAAACCTTTTCGCCATATAAAATATTAATATCAAATATATTCTTTCGACAAGTTAATCGTAAATGGAGTAAGACTTCGTTAAATTAAACGCTTGAAAATTGTGCAACAAGCAGTATTCATAATTTTCATTTAAACTGCGAACTATTACTCGGTTGGATTAACTTGGCGAAAGAACTTTATGTATTCTATCACGACTTCATTACGGCAAAAGGTTTGACGGGAATCATTAAAAAGTGTTGTTTTAGGAAAATACAGGTTATACAGTTATGTCCAAAGATCAGTGGAAATAAGTGTGCATTTGTCAATAATGTGAGTTTTTGGCTAGAAGATTGTCTGAATTTATATATTTAATTGAAATATTCTGCATACTGTATGTTAAAAATACTGATTTACAGTCTTATGACCAAAAATTATCATTTGGTAGGGACAAATTACCTATGGAACTGAAGAACTGAATAAAATGAAGAACTGTTTCGAATAACATCTGATCAGCCTTTTGGATCATACTCTGATACGAATTGTCGATACAGGATTTGTAGATACAAGAATTAGAGGTGATGAATTACACCCAGACGAAAAAATTTCAAATTTAAATCTCATTTTGCTCCTATCATGATCCATAACCCTTTTATATCACATTTTGAAATATTTCAAATCATTATCAATAAAACTGAAAAAGTAAGCAAAAAAAAAATATCTAAACTTACTGTACTTCATAAGGTCACTAACATTCTTACTGGCGACTCAGTGCTTCATCAGTATGAATGTGAAGTGACAACCAGTACTACACCGTATAGCGGAAAACGTGAGAAATCAACAAACAGGTCGGAGTACCACAGGCTACGAAATTGCTTGGATAATTTAATGGAGAGAAGTAGAGTTTTTACCGTTATTCAACCACGAATAGCATTAGAGGACATGAAAACACTTAAATTCCTTTAATATTCTCCGTATTGTTCCTGACCCTTCTGGTTTCAAGGTGCGATGACGTCATTTAACCAGCGGATATTGCCTTCAGCTTGCCCTTGTTTATCGTCGATCGTTAACTCTCAAGTTTTAGTATTAAACGCGAAAATACCGCGAGATTTAATGGCTAAAATAGGCGTGCATGGAAACAATTTGTAGAAAACTGAACTGAAAAAATAAATGTTCAAATTAGGGCATGACTATAAATTATATCCTGTAAATCACAAATTCTTTGCACGTGGAAAAATTTGGAGTTTGACACGTTTTCTTGAGACAGCTTCCCTTATCTATTTGAAAGGGAATTTTGGGAATTGACATTTGTAAATAATTACATTGACTGGTCTTTTAAAAACCATGGGGCAAGGCGGCCTGACAGTTAGCACAATAATCTCATATGGCAAAGGTTCCGGGTTCGAGACTGACCTCAGCTACCCCTGGCATTTTCGGGAAGAGAAGGGCACTGTGATGTATGCAAAATATCCTAGGAATTTCCGATTGGAATTACCTAGCAAAATTGTCCCTGTCGCATTCTGGCACCATGGCTTGGGCTGGAACCGTGTCAAACCTCTTTCAAAACATTTAATTACAGGACGAAAAAAAATACTACTTCTGTTGCCTTTTGGATTTAGATATCAGACTGCCTAAGTGGGGAGTTGAATCCTCGACCATTGATACCAAAAGCCCTATCACGCAGCCATACAGAAACTTCTGTAGTTGTCTGGCATGACCACAATGAATTTAAAAAGCACATATTGTTGGGAAAAAGTCCTGTCGGGAAACGGTCCCGTCGGGAAAAAGTACCTGTCGGGGAAAATGTCCAGTCGGGAAACCGTACCGTCGGGAAAATTATGAGTGTCGAATCGGGAAAACGTACGGCTTCCATGTTCCTGCCCCCTCACCAATGTCTTTGGTTGATTTTGGGTTTTCCTGAATGTAAATTTGTTTTTGATTTCCTGAGTATTGGATTTCCAGTTATTCTTTCTGAGGACGGAGACCGGTTGGCACCGAAACTGTCATCTTATTTTAGTGTACTTACTTTTATATTTTGTTTTGTGAATTTTATGTATTTTTTTTTTAATTTAACAACATTCGATTTTGGACTGTGTTACTTTTAAATTAATTGTGGTCATGCCAAGCCATGCAAAAGTTAACTGAAGAATTTCTGGCTATACAACACCCTCCTATTGTGTGCGCGGCGCATCTTGAGTCCTGCGAGTATTTTATGAGCGGCCACGTCTTCCTGGAGGGAGCGGCTTCAATCGACGGCCGCCATTGTTTTTGTAACCATCTTGGATATCAACAAGGCACTCTACTACTAAAAACGTACAGCCGATTATCTGTGTTCGTTCTGCGGAGAACTCAAGATAGGTCGCGGACACTATAAGCACATTATTTTCAAGCCAATGCTCTATGCTGGAGCCTTAATGGGTTAGCTGCAAGGGGCACTGGAGAGAGAAACAGAAGGGCATCATACTGAAGCCGATGCTGTGAAGAGTGATTTCTTAGACCTAAAACGAGCGATTTTTGTTGTTGGAGAAAACAACGTTATTTTAAGCCTAAGAAATCCGCTCTTCCGTTGTTTTACCCTCCATTTTTATGTAGCGCACCTTGTAGTTATGCCCTCCAAAACCCATACTGGTGCCAATATGGCGGCAAATATCACTGCTCTATATACTCCAAACTTTCGTTTGGTGGCAACCCACCATTAAACAACAGAAAAAAAAATAGGTTTGCATCTATTTACTTTTAAAACACTCCTAAATGATATCAGACACTTGAAAGCCATTGCATGCTTTTTTTCCCCAATTGTTAGAAAATATTCGAAGTTTTGTGGTTTTTATACGATTATTTGCCACTACAGTAAACGTCGTCAAACAAAATCGTCAATCGGTCAGTTTGTTTGAAGACTCAACTATCAACTACATAAACAAGAAATAAGAGAGGACTGCGAAAAAATGTGCTCAATTGCTGATTTATTCTGGAATTATTTCTTGTTGTTTTTATTAATTTCATTGAACCTTAAGTCATCTGAAGCAAAGTATTGCTCGTATATATCAACCAACTTAATTTCAAACCTTACTACAAGTTTTAGAAACAGGAAAGATGGTCAGTAAAGAGAGAGGCAAACCCTGGTTTCGAACCAAGAAACTTCCACTAATGGTGTAGTAGCCAAGATTTTATTCACAATAGGCCAGAACATTAGCGCACCCAGGAGTTTTATGTTGGGATGGACGGGACCAAAAAATATAGAATTCAAAATGGGGTTCGAGAATTCAAATAAGGAGTCCAGGTTGGGGTATTTTAAGTCTCTCGGAGCACTTTAAAACTACTCATTTTCAGCAGTTTCAGTGCCTTTGAAGCTTTTAAAAAAGAATCTAGCAATAAATATGCCTTATAGTGCCCGTGGCCTGTCTTGAGTTCGCTGCAGAAGGAACACAGATAATCGATTGTACGTTTTTAGTAGTAGAGTGCCTTGCTGATATCCAAGATGGTTACAAAAACGATGGCGGCCGTCGATTAAAGCCGCCTCCTCCAGGAAGACGTAGCCGCTCATAAAATGCTTGCAGGACTCAAGATACGCCGAGCACACAATAATACAATAAATGCAATAAATGCCTATTTTTATTCCATTTTTGACTCTTTATTTTGGGTGGGGGTTGGGGGGAGGCTTGCCTCCATTTTCCCCCATTCCCAGGAGCGCCACTGGGCGCTCACCCTACCCTCTCCGGCAGGTCAAACAGGGATTTTGCGGACCGGCGCAGAAAATCAGGTCTTGATTCTGAAAGCGGTAGGTCCGAGAACCAGCAGCAAAGACGAACAAGTCATCGTTCAGCAACTACGACCACCACGAAGCCCAAATTCAAGCATGTAAATGTATTCGCAGAACGCAATTATCTTCATGCTGAATTTTAGGGATGGGTAGGTTTCATTTTTTTGACTTCGGTTCCGGTTTCGGTTTTTATGCCCACAAAACCGCGGTTTCGGTTTTGGCCACCATCCACCCCAACCAGCTATTTCTAGTTTTTTTTTTCTTGTAACAGTAGTATTACAGTAGTAATCAATTTTTGATTTTTCGAACATCCTACGAAAAACCGACACAAAATCCAAATCGGTTTCGGTTTCGGTTTTCAGTAACACCCGAAAATTCGGTTTCGGTTTCGGTTACCGACCCATCCCTACTGAATTGATGCTTTTTTTTCCCTTTCAGTTAACCCTTAAATTCACCCAATATGAATAGATGCAGAATAGAATATAGATGTAAGGAACGTGTATACGCAAGCAAGGGCTTGCTGACCTTGACATTTTGTTTGTTTAATGCGTAGTATCTTTGTATTTAGTGTGTATTGAATATATGACTTCTGCGTAGACATATACTTACTTTTTCTGTGTGTGTTTTAATTTGACGTATTTTCTTATTAATTAATGCAGAATTTGTTGCCATCTATTGACACCTTCATTAATTTCTTTGATGGTTCTGCGTTGCACATGAGTGTACTCTTGCGACACAGATTTCCATTCTTGTAATTTCATTGCCAATGTATCGTATGAATTATTTTGGAGTGTAATAAACGTATCTACGTATCTATCAGGACTTAAGGAAACTCAATAACACTACACGAATATTATGCACCAAGGTTAAACAAACGAAATTAGCGCTAATTATTAATACTAAACGAAGAACAAACAGTGGAGTCAACACTGATCAGCCATGCTGTGAATAACAAGTAAGCCGTAATTATGACGGAAAAAAATAACGTGTCATCGCCACGCGTCTGATAGTTGGACCCGGGTGTGTTAGCAGAATCTTGGTAGTGTCCAGTTAGCATAGTGGTCTATGGCGTTGGAGGCCCAATACACAGGTCCGAGTTCGTTTCCTTGTCTCATGATGACGTGTGAATTTTTTCGTCATTATTACTGCTCACTTGTTATTGTAAGCTGTTCACAATACTGGCTCATTGTGGTTTTAAGTTTATTACCATGTACTCACCTTCTCACCTCTTACTGTCGTTTTAGTCATCAAATTTTGTTTTCTGAAAAATGATTTCCGGTTTAGAACAACTGTAATGCGTCTAAACTTTGAACAATTCCGGATTTCTACAATAATAAACATTTGGCGCACAACGCCCTTTTCTGAAATTGTTCTTTTTTGTATTTAACACTATGTATGATTATCCCGTCAAACTATCTGTCACATGCAATACGCTAAGTCTAATAAAAAGAGGACAGAATAACGAATTTCCGGCAAAGTATACTTACGATGTAGGACGCTATAATACATTTAGCAAATAGGTTCATCAAAAAAAAGCATCGCTCCTGTTTAATATGCAAACTATAAATTGATGACACCCAAGGTCATTGTCTGAGGCCGGCAGCTCTAGAGACCGAATTCCTATAAATATTTAATTAGCCTGGCTTGTTAAATTCGCTGACTGATTACTGTGATCAAGGTTGAGCCGACGCTATTTCATTGTTTCTTCGCTCAAGTTGGGGTAATTTTTGTGGACAGGATACTCGAAGTGAAGTTTAAAATTAAACGCTTGTAACTTAATTGCAGGGAATTGCCGTGAATTAGGCTGACCTATATATTAGATAAAGAAATCTTCCTGTGTTGATGTTTGAATCGAAGTTGTAGAGGGAACGATTTCTATTTCCGCTGCTGTTTTTGTTTTTCACTTTTTCTTGCCGTCAAGTGAACGAACTTGGCAATGTTGGCTGCCATTGGCCTTCATTCACGGAAGTCGGGCTCCGCATTTAGTGGAATGTAAATAATATGACAGAGGAAAACTGTTGACGGTATTAAGTTACGTCAGGAGTAAAGTTTCGTCAAGTAAATAAATGAAGGACATTAAATATGAATACGAATATGAATTTTCTGAATTCACATGAGAAGTAAATTCCGGTACAACGTAGGTTGTGTATGTGTCCCACTGATCTGTATAAATCGGCGTATAGGATCGAATCACGTCATTTGTTCGTATTTGTAGCTTGGGCCTATATAGTTACAAAAATGTTCAACTCGTGAAAGATGACAGTGAAAAATAATTAAGACTACAACAACGGCTGGAAATAGACCGGTTGTATTGCCAACATGGAAAAGTCTGGCAATAGACGAAAATTCTATTTCAACGAAATAAGTTTTGCATTTGCTGCGTTGAAGTGGCACTATCACCGACTGAAAACCGTTCGCAAAACCCTGGCGCCATCTAACGACAGTGATATTGTTAATCTGCATAGATTGCTCCTAGGTGCACGAGGACGTATCAGATTTTTAGTAAATAATTAAAAAGGCTCGTGGCTTCTTTGTTTCGTTAAAAGAAATGACATTGTGCGTTTCTTCGCTAGATGCAACCAAGTGCTAGATAGTACTAAATAGGGCTAAAAGTTGCCAGATTCTGCCTAATTTCAATCGGTGATAGTGCCATTTTAGGCCGCCCGCGCACTAAGCCTGCCCGCGCACTGAGCGACTTGGCCGCGCGGCCAGGTTGCTGCAGCCAATGAAAATGATTAGTGCGTGGTTTTACATAAACGGTAAGCATTCTCATTGGCTATAGCGACCTGGCCGCGCGGCCAAGTCGCTCAGGGCGCGGGCAGCCTTAATGGGCATAACTGTGACATTTTAGCGGTAGCTGTAAATAAAACACTATGAAAAAAAATAGTATTCAATTTTCTGTGTCTTTGAGGATATTTTTTTGGGAGGGGGTGTGGGTTGGGGAAGGAAAGGGAGGGGGACCTGTGTTTCCAAAATGCACCTACACAGATACAATGCAAATCCGGCATGGTTTGCCCTATACAAGTATTGTCAACCTTAATAATCGTGACAAATAATAACTTGAACGCCAACATGGAGTACTGAGAGCTTAAAAAATCGTTCGTCGAAGTAGTCTAAATGGATGAATGCTATGCACTTATGATGCTACCCTTAACGGACTTAACGAAAATTCAGTGAAAAGCTTTTTTATTGCATCTTCCAATTCGGAATTTTAATTGACAGGAGAGCTAAACATTTTTAGCGACGTCCGGTGCGGAGCACAACGAAGGAACTTCTCATCATGTGCTGGTAACTGTCTGTCTGCATGGTAACATTTGAACTCTTTGTGCGAGCGATTCATTTCAAAATCTGCATGTATTAGTTCGGATTTCAGGTCGCATATCATTAAAACTAGGCAAGTGGTTTCGGGGATTTGGCTCTTAAATATCCATCTATAGCATTAAATACGTGTGATGTGCGTGTGTGTGTGTGGGTGTGTGTGTGTGTGTGTGTACCCCTACTCCTCTTGAACCACGGCACCAAAAAAGATGGGAGTTGGGCTAAATCTATATATATAATTACACAAGATCCGCAACGCAGCCATCTGCAGCGCAGCAGCAAGCAGGACATACGATGCCATCTCCACGCTCTACCGACGGAACGGCAAATTATAAGAGTAGCAGGCAAGGCTCGCTGAGATAGTAGCCACACCCGGAACGCAACGGCCAGCAGCGCGAACATACGATGCCATCTACCGACCGAACGGCAAATTAAATTGGGGGGGAGCGATACGGGGGGAGGGGAGGGGGGGGAGCTAGACGACGCGGAATGAGCGAGCGAAGCGAGCGACTCCGCTAGTGAAAGATAATTACATTGCGCTTCCGTTGGGCCGCCTATTTTTGTCGCTGTAACTTGATTTTACGACTTTCAAATACGCGCAAAACTGGCCTGAAAACTGCTTATGACGTCATATTTTTTTATGGCAAAGTTTATTTTGGCAGGTTAAAGTTTGTTCAAGCAAACTTTCTTTCTGATTAGTTTGCCTGATCAAAGTCATGTTTTCTCGGTTCATAGTGACTTATGCCTACCCCTAGTCTTACGTGTTCTTTTTTTTTTTAATTATTATTATCTACATCAATAAAAACGTACAATATGCGTATGTTTCTGGATGTGTGCGTGTACCTCTACTCCTCTTGAACCAAGGCACCTACAGACTATGACGTCTGCTGTTGACGTCATAGTTTAATCAGGCAAAGTTTTTTTTTGGAAGGTCAAAGTTTGTTCAGGAAAAATGTCTTTCTGATTAGTTTCAGGAGGAATAGACGTACAAAAGTGAGAACAAACCGCAAATTGTTTGTTTTGATTGATGTCGATGAATCACCGGCATGCTGAGGACTGTGGTGAAAAAACTGTGAGCAATTAGTTTGCATCGAAATAATCAGTACATCGATTATGACTGTGATGCTGTGGGGATCAAAGAAATTACATGAAACATGGATCGACGCCAGTAGAGTGAGCGAAGCGGACGCTATGGCTAGTCAACATCAATATGAACACAACACTAGCTGTAACTGTTATTGAAGGAATTTAATCTGAAATTAATATAGTTGTCAACTAAAAAAATTGGGATCGAAAACGAAACCTAAGCGCATGCCCATCACGTCTTTTAATGAATGGTTGACGACCACTGATACACAAAATGACGATCACTAAAGAAAAAGAAAAACCTGAAGTGTTGCAAGTGAGTTATCCTTAAACGAAGTGTAATTACCTCTCGCTCACTTTGAAAGGACCACGCATTCAGCCCGTCGTATTACAGTACATTTAACCATCCAACGGCGCTTTAATCAGACGGTGTTTGTTATTGTTCACGTTGTCTTCCATCTATATCTTCTTTGAGGCGCTCCACCCAAAGTAAGCCAAGCATGAAACTCGATTTTTTCGGATTTGATTTTGGAAAATCAAATTAGAGATGTGGACTGAGGAGCAGCATGCTTTGTTATAGGCAATTAACGGGGAAAAAAAGATCTAGACACACGCTAGTGTGTCGGCCCATGACAGTAGATCATCCGATTGTTAAATGATTGATTGTTGATTAAAAAAAAAGGCGACGTACGTGTCTGTTAACTGTAACCAACTAAGAGCATGGTGGTCTCGTTATGTTAGAACTAAGTTAGATTTAAGTTAGTTACTATGTAGAGCGCGTGACGTAGGGTCTTTATGCTTTTTTCCGAATAAATAACGAACTAAATAAATAAAGAAATAAAAGCGTATTGTTGAGGATAATGCGGCAGAAATTCTATAAATTATGGAAAATGTGCGGAAAAGGGTAAGAGATAAAGAAAAATTAACTGAACAAGCCGTTTAGAAAAAAAGGATTAGAACTCGTATGCCCATACTCACAGCTGTCAAGGAACACGAATAAAAACGGATTAGAGTTCACTCGAACGCAACGAACTATAATTTGAACTCCAATTCCAGGTAACATGGATGCATCTTACTCAATGGTTATGTCATAAAGTGAACACTGTTTGTATTTGAAATGTTTAATGTCTGTGCATGTGCATGCACTTAATTTGTGTATTATACTGGCTTTTTCAAAATTTGTCTGCGCTTTACATTTAAGGTCTGATTCTTGTGAGTGGCTATATGTGTATTTTGTGTGGAGGCTGGCATCTGACAATCCATGTTCCCTGGAATTGGAGTTCGTTGCGTTCGAGTGATCCGTTTTTATTCGTGTTCCTTGACAGCGTGAGTATGGGCATAGGAGCTCTAATCCTTGTTTTTAAACGGCGAAGCCGTTTTTTGTTCAGTTAATTTGTTGGCTTTTTTCTCTTCATTTTTATTCTAATAGCTACGGCGTGGTCTATCATGTGTACGGTATGTCCACTGTACACCCATTTTTGTTAGCGAAAAAACGAAACATTAGAAATGCGTATTTCTGTTCAGTTTCTGCCCAGGTTTTTTCCATGTTTGTTACTTGATGGCAACACACTAGCGTGTTTGTAGAGTATCAACTGATGGATAGTTGATTTTGCGTTGTTGCAAGCAGATGCAGTATTATTACGAATAATATGAATACGAATAATACGAATTGTTGGACTGAGTCTTCATTGTATTGGCGGTGTTTCCATGTTTAGCCGTAAGTTAGCATGTAAGTATAGGGCAGAGTGTATGGCGTTAGGGCCGAGTAAACTCTCATAATAAAACTAAACTAAACTAAGTAGTATGGCAAACAATCGCGGTAACAATTCAACTAGCTTCCCGAAGCCTGCATTGAAGAAGTAAATAAATCGCAGAGTCATGTCGGCCATCCAATTTTGAGGCCTTAGGCCTCAAAATTATAGACTTTGCACCATACGGTTTAAAACTGAAAGATTAAATCGAAAACCAATACCGTTTCATTAAGTTTGGGTCTCGACAACGATTGACCATATTTAATGGAGCTGCCCCGAAGCTACTACGTCAATGTTACTTTTCCGTGCCCGAGCATCGTTCCATCTTGTTCGAGAGCGCTACAATCCGATCTTGTGCTCCTCGCCTTTAAAGGATGAGGGTCCACCATTCATAGCGAGAGAGTTGAATCAATATCGTTGTTTTTATGACACTGCCTAGCTAAGTAGGCAACTACTAGATAGCTAGTAACGTTTTTTCCATGTTAAGTTCCATAGACTTATTACTCATGCCTAGGGGAAAATTGCGAAGACCTACGCCGCTGAACGTATACACAGGAATGTATGGTGATCTTAACAAGGTCCTTTTGTTGGTTTGGGGCTTGCAGAGGTCGGGACAAATGTGTGGGAGGGTTTTGAAATTCTCAATTAAGGACTGTTTTTTTTTTATGTCCAAGAGAGAGAAAAACGTAGGCAATAAGTACAAACAGGAATAAGTTCCAACAGGAATAAGTTCCAACAGGAATAAGTTCCAACAGGAAAAATCCTTTCTTGGACTTAAAAAAAAAAACACTTACTCAAATCCAAGAGATGGCTTTAAGAACGCCCCCCCCCCCCCCCCGCCCAACAAACAAACAAAAATACTACTATGGCATTTTGTGATGAGCCCCTAATAAGTTGTTAACCTGTATTGGTTAGCTAGGCTTAGTTTTCCCGGTACAAAAAAAAATCTATCTGACGGGAAGAAAATGCTACCTGATGGAGAAAAAAATTCTACATGATAGGTAAAAATTTTATCGGATGGGAAAAAATTCTATCTAACGGGAAGTAGACGTTTTCTATCTGATGGCATTTCTATCAAATGGAATGTTCTATCATTTCGACTTGATAGGTTTTGATCTGACGGGACGTACACGTTTTCGCAGGCCTGCAGAAAATGATAGCGAAAAGATGTGGGCGAAAAAATTGAAGGAGAGTAAAAAATGGGAGAGAAAAAATATGGGCAAAAAATTACAGGCGTGAAGCAACACTACAGGGATTTGAGATAATGCTAATGGAAAACCATGCTTTTTTGACTTTTTGCGAAAATACCATGAGGAGCTCCACGAAGTTTTATACTTTCAGCTTCTACCTTTAAAGGTGCTCTGTCACCTCTTGGCAACTGATCAAAACCACTGTGGTGCCAGCTACTGTAAATCATTAAACCGTGTAGCAAGCCAAAGAATACGCCAACCAGTGTTATGAAGGAAGCAGGGAAGTATTCAGGCACTGAGTAGTTGTCTCGAAAGTCAATGAGTCACTAGAGTCACAATGAGTCAGTTAGTATTAGTTTCTTAAACATAATGGAATATCATATTTCCAAATCTTTTCAAAACGCCGGCAAGTTTTTTGGCCTAGCCTTAAATAAAATTAGAGGAAGCCCGTGCTACGCACGGCTGGTCTTGGCTGTACCGTTTGCAACACTGGGACAATTTGGTTGTTCATGTTCCGTCCATGTTTTACTGCATTAAGTTTCCTCAATCCCAATTTTGTGCACACTGGCTAACAAACGCTTTCACCAAATGAAGTTTGTTCAATCAAATTTTTGTGCACACTGGCTGACAAACACTGATTTTCGTTCGCTTCGCTCACTCAATCAGCGCATCCTGTGACTCATATCATTGATGCACCGTTTTAAAAATTGGCACGCTCAAGCATCGTTGCATCGTTTGCAGTAAGCCCTTCTATCGTTTCTAGCTGCCAACCAACGAATAGGTTAGTTTGTTGAAACACGGATTCTTTAATTTTACCATCAGCAATCAACGGTTTAGACGAAAGTTTGAAATCCAGAGTACGTGGTCCCAGAATTGTTCAGCACCGTAGCAAAGACATAACACCAATTTCCGGACAGTCCTGGTTTTCTGCGAGGCCACCAGACGTTTCTTAGAATAGGCTCAAGTGTCCGAGGTTGGTGGTGGTAATATGTTGGTGGTTTGGCATTTAGTTTAGTTTTAAGATTAGCATTAAGGTAGGGTTAGTCTTTAGAAGGAGTGTGTAGCTTTGTGGCTTGTAGGCTCCAGTAAGATTGAATAAATAAATAAAGACATAACACGTGCACAAACACTTACCAAGATTGGAAAGCGATTAAAGTTATTGTTAGATACTTCCATTGTTAGATACTTACTTGAGTCTTCTTGAAGACCAGGAGTGGTTAACGCTCGTTAAACCCTTTGAAACCATTTGAGTCTTCTTCATGAGTTCAACGATCTTATTATGTAGATAGAATCTCAAGTTTTTCCTATGTATTAAATGTTGTACAACTTACACTTTTATTACGTCTTTCGCTTTCCTGTTTAAGAGTTTAGTTTTCCTGCTAAGCCAAATTTTACCTTAATTTCCTAAGATAGCAAACCGACTAACTGCTAGATTGGTCGCTGCTTGAACTGAAACTGTGCCAAACTTTCACAAGAGGCCCTTACCCAGCTGGAGATGCGAGGACCAGCGACCTTAAGCGCGAGTTTTTTTTAAAACGAGGACGCTTCGTGTTTCCTACCAGGAGAGCTAGATGCCAATGCAGGCGTTCACCCACCTACAGGGCACTAGCTGAAACTTTCTCGTAAAATGCCTACAGGAGCAGGAAAGTTGACGAATAGAAAGCGTTACTCCTCCTCCTGAATTACGATTTCTTCCTCGTTTAGTTTCCAGACTGTCAGTATTGTTTTTGTATTTTTTGTTATTGGACGTTTTCAGAGACGTACTGGCCAAACGGGAAGATGGGAAAGTTTCCGCAGAACCTATACGACAAAAGTCTACACATAAATAAATATCAGTGCTTGAACCTATAAAAACAGTGTTTTTTTTTTGGTACAGCTTAATTCTTTCATGCCTGTCGTAGCAAGCATGAAAGCGGACACAGTTACAAGATGGAGGAAAAAGTAAGTCCCTATGCACGCCTCGAGCTTTGTGAGGGGGGCCCCGGGAAGCCCGAGTAAAGCGAGCAGTAACAGGCCAGTGGGCAGTGTCATCGTGTCCAAACCAAGTTTACGCCAGTTCGAATCCCGCAACTGACCAATCACCAGATTTAATTCGGGGCTGAAAGGGTTATTCTATGTTCATCTTGGCCCATCATGAGGCGTAAATATTCCACGAAATCTGTGTCTGTGGGGTAAATCATTTCAATTGCACTTCTCGTAAGAAGTAGGAGCTGCAGTTTTCACCTCCACATCCCATTAGCAGATATTATTTCTTTGCGGCGCGTGCTTAGATTGCTCGACTCTTGTTGTAAGAAGTTGCGTGAAAAGAACAGTGCGTGCTACTCTGTGCG
>JAHWFP010083652.1:0-14870 GCA_023313725.1 Lithobius niger
TATTTTTTTTGCGTACGGTCGGCTTGTTTTTCTTATCACTCACACTTTATTGGCTAAGCGAAGCGAGCCCTTCAAGATGCCTGCCTCCATGTTGGCTATCCTGTGTAACTGAGTTTTGCAACATCAGTTCAAACGTGCGATATGATATAATATAAGATTACCAATCTCCAATCAAATGTAATGAATTTTCTAATTTGACGTGATCTGAACCACGGCCGTAAAGGTTAACATCATCTGTAAATTTAAATAGCGGTGTATCAATATCACAGCTTAAAGGCGGGTTGGCACCAAATGAAAGTTTACAGCATCCAGTGCCATCTGGTTCTCTCTAGCATTTGCTCACAGGAAGCAAAGGAATGCACAAACAAATATCTTTTAACACAATTTATACCACGGCTGTGACGTCATGCTAACTCAACGCCACGCTAAATTTCCGTAGGTTAAGTAATAGATATCTGTGAATCATAGGCGATTTAACGGCTATAATTGCTCGCGAGCAAGAAACGGCTTGTCCAATATCGAGGGGATGGAGGGAGTGCGGGAAGCGCACGAGTTTTTCCCTTCAGCCCCGAGATTATTGGACTAGCCGTTTCGAGCTCGAGAGCAATTATAGCCGGTAAATCGCCTATGATTCAAGGATATGTATTTTAATGCTAAGGTGTGACGTCAAGCTAATTTATCGTCTTATTAGAGTATTTTAAAGACTTGTTTCAAGAATTTAAGATTTTTTACATGCGACTTATGTAAATTCCTGAACGGAAGCTCCGGGTTGGACACGGGGTTGGAAGCTTCCTGTGTATGAAGGCCGACCGAAGGGAAGAGACGTTCCATACTACCGATGTTTGTGTTTAAGGTAAAACTGTATTTTTTTCTACTTTAATAGTTTAAATCAGATGAGTGTATAAAATGCGCTATTCGCATGAGTCTCGTAGGTTTTTAGGTGTATTTTAAAGTGCCAGGAACGAAAAGTTGCCAGGTTGGGCCATTCCTCCGTGAGTGGGGGCCTAGCATAGTACGCGAGTTTTTTTTTTGTTTTTTTCGTGTTAGGCTAGAAAGATAAATGTCGCAGGTTGTAAATGTGCCTAATTATGTTGGTTGCAATGAGGTGTGCTGGTTGAATTTGTGTTGCATACGGTAATTTTGCAAAGTCGAGTCATATGTCACATGGTGGAGCAGGGGTTGTGTAGACCCCCGTAAAAAGAGTTAGATTATCAAAAAAGTGTGAGTTTTCAAAAAAATGTGGGTTATCAAAATTAACCCACTGTGACGGGTTTTCACATTACCGTGTATAACTACTACACTTTTAGCATGGGATGTGATAGCGTGACGTCACCACCATGCATTAAATCCCGTTAACCGTAACCGGAAGTGTGTGGCATCGCAAAACGTGTGGGTTATCAAGTTAACAAACACTTTTGCCGATAAACCACACTTTGACACTTCCCGATCACGCGACCGGGAACGCACACACTAACAACCAAATACAGTGTGCAAAAAAACAGTAACGCAATAAAAACTTACAAAACGAATTACTTAAAAGGAATGAAATCGTATCCCTGCAAACTCTCACATGTCTGGCCCAGCTAAGCTTATTCAGTGCGCGTTAACACCTCCCCCCTCTCTCCCTCCACAAACTAAAATGGAATGACCTTCATTCATACCAACACCCTATTACCGTATTTTTTAAACAATTCTCAAACAACAAACGCACAAAATGAATTACATACCTTCCCAGAATGTCCCAGCTTTATCCCTGCTGTCTCACATATCGAATTATTCGCTCCAAACACGATAAACGCTTCGATAAACACGTGGGGGTTCCAGCGTAAACTCAGCTTGTATTGCTAACCGACGCTTCTGTCTAACTCCCCCCCCCCTCCCTCCACAAAGTTTGAGCGAAAGGACTCGTCCATCTATCACACACTTCCCTCTCCACAAACTAAAACCTTCCGTAACCTTCATTCAAATCGAGGATACTGATGATCAACGTTTTCTTGAAGCAATTTTCACAAAACACAAACACGTTTTAATACGAGTTGGCTTGACGTCCCAACCGTGGTATAAAGCAGTTATAGGTTAGATGCGAGAGGTTATCGATTTTCAACCCACGGCTGCGATTATTGTCCCTGCTCTCGTATGCAAATGTCTCGGGCTTCGCCTTCGACGGGGTGAGGGATAATCGTCTAACTGGAAAATCGCATAATTGGAAGAACGTATACCGTACAACAGTATAACGGAAAGTCGTCTAACAGGCAATTCGTATAATGGAAAATCGTCTAACTGGAAATTCGTATAATGGGAAAAAAAAGTCTAACAGGAAATTCGTATAATGGAAAATCGTCTAATGTCCCTGCCTCGCTCGCTGAGGCTATACAAATAGCATCAGAAACCGCAGTTAGACGTTTATCCAGTTAGACAGTTATCCATTATACGATTATCCATTATGCGATATTCCGTGTAGATGATTTTCCATTCGACAATATTCCAGATTTTTATTTATGCAGATATTAGACAATTATCAGATTAGATGATTTTCCAGTTAGACGTTCGTCCGACGCCCCGACCTTTGCATACTCGAGCAGGGCCAATAATCGCAGCCGTGGGTTAAAAATCGATAATCTCTCGCTTCTAACCAATAACTATTACAAACAAGTCACGATCCTCCTTAAGTATTGAGTAACAACTTGGTGAGTCGTCGTGGATCGGAAATAAGGTGTAAAGATTAGCGATATTACCCCCACTAGATGGCGCCATGGTAGAATATAAAGAAAATACCGTGGCGCCGTCTAATAGCAGTAATATCGTTAACCTTTACAGCTTGTTCCCAGGTTCAAGGAGAAATACCAAATTTTTACTAACTGTTTAAGGAGGTACTGGCCTGTTTGCTGTGTTAAAAGATAATGCTTTGTGCATTTCTTTGCTTACAGCCAGGAAGCGCTAGAGAGAACGCAATGGCGGTACATGCAGAAGACTTTCGTGTGCTGGCAACCCGCCTTTAAATTCGGTAATATAAAGGCGAAAGAGTAAGGGCCAAATATGGATCCTTGAGGTCCTCAACTGCCCACCATAATTTTGGCATAATCCAGAACGAGATTCAGAGTTTGAATGCTACCTTAGAGCAATATACACACTTCTTTACGGGAGGAGTATATTTCTAGGGACAGCAACAATCAGTTGCGTTATCAACTAGGGGAACAAGGAGAATGCAGGGACAAACAGCGGGGGCAAACAGATGGAAACGCGTGTTGTTACTACAGTGAGTGACTCAATAAGACAAACACCACTTTTTTCGTAAATACACAAAAACTTTCATGAAACCGAAACTTCGGCGGTCCAACATCGGATAAGACATACTACAACCTAGGAAGATATATGGTAAACTGCGCCAGCGCCAGTGTTCCTCTTGTTCCTATTTCACAAATGTTTTGTGTGTCCCAAGCATGGTCCCAATAAGCCACCGTACGTTGCGATCACGCAGATTAAAAAATGGCCTGCGAACAACAACAATGAGAGCGAGGTAGATCCAGGGGGTGGCAACTGTACTAGAAACAATGCATTACAAACCTTCGCAATCTGCCTTCCATCCAACGCTTGGCCGACGTCTACAACGCAACATGGCGCCAGCCAACTTCCGGTTCTCGTCTGAATGAGATCTGATGAGATTCGCCAAAGGCCAATCCTATAACTTATTTATTTATTTATTTATTTTATTTACAAAATTATCGTAGGCCCCTATAAAAAGCAAAACAGCAATTTCAGATTAAAACAACAATTTTGCGAATCTCATTCAGACAAGAAGAATATGGCGGCACCTCTTAATGTACCCCTTTCACGCCTGTCTCGTCTCTGCTCTCGCCTGAATGATATTCGTGAAATTGTTGTTTTAATTTGAAATTGCTGTCATGCTCTTTGTAAATGGTTACAATAATTTTGTAATTAAAATAAATAAATAAATATATTGTAGGATTACTATATTGCAGTTTACATATATCGTTCTAGAATACACATCCCATAATTCATCATTTCTGTCGCAATTCACGTTTCACGTAAATATGTATTGAGCAGGTTACCAAAAATGTGAAAACACTGTATATCTTAAAAATAATGCAAAAATCAATTTCTAAAATGGAACAGCTATTGAAAAATTAGTGCAAACTTTTTTCCTGTGCTAGGATAAATTTGCAAAGAGTATCACAGTGTAACTGTAGCCATGCGTGTTTTTTCCTATTCGTCGGATTAGTGCTTCTCGAACATTGTGTACCCCATGCCAATCATTATGGCGGCTGCCATCCCATAATCTCAAAGCGGACGTATCGATGCTGGCTGCGCCTTAAGGCGTGAATCTGCTTGTCCTAGGTAGAACCTAATACTATCAATCCACTCGACCTTGGGTAGAACTAATTTCGTGAAGGCAAATTGTGTTAGCTAACATTTGTCTTATGCGGTCTGTAAAAATAGCACGAATTGTTTTGGCATTTTGTGACAGGGCAATGATTATTTACCGGCATCTTTTAACTCCAATGTGGGCTCGCTTAAGCTACAATTTCCTGCGCCATGTTGGCTTAGCTACTGCGGCGGCTGCGGTCCTTGCACTGTTTGCGCTAGCAAGGCCCTTTTGTGAAGTTACGTTGCGACTGTAGGAACTGCTAGTTACTACCAGGAGCTAATGACATATACCACGTACGTAGTATACTCCTGTTACTAGTTTTGACTTTTGGACATACGAATCCTTGCAGTCACGCAATTTATTTGGCATTTATGGCAAGACAGTTGGGGGAGGGGGGAGGTAGTTGGCCTATTTCTGTACATGGTTTATAACATTGTGATTTGCTGTCCGCAACGATGCAAAAAGAAACTACGCCAATATTAGATAGTTGTAGGGTCGTTACACCAACATCTATTCATAGCCGCCAGGTAACGCAAACTAAGTCTATTGTGTTGAGATAAAGGAGAAACTATTTTCGATTGTGTGTTCGCTCGACAATAGCCTTAGGCCTGAATCTTTTGAGATTTTCTGACGTCAATGCAATGTTTGCTAAGCGATAAAAAGACGACTGGCTCAGCGCTAATTTGCCCGACGCATATTCACCTTATTTGTTCTCGTGATTAGTTAATGCTAGTCAAATTTCGTGCACGTCAACCTCGTTGGGATTTTTCCGTTCCTGGCTGACTTGCCGCTGAACTTTTGTGGAAAAAAAAAGTTAAACTAACATTTTTTGGGAGCTGAAGGTTGTGCGTGGTATCATCATGAATATCGGTGGAAAGCAAATTTGTAAAGGCATTACTTGGTCCCTAAATGCAGATTCTTGATGGCCTGCATGGGAAGGAAAAGTGTTGCGGAACACCGTTCATAGAACGATATGAATCCCTGCACTGTAGACGACGAGAGGGACAATTTAGCTGGAGAAAACTAAGCGGAAAACCCAGAATCTTTAACACTACTGTTTCCAACAATGGTGGGGATGGTTCAGCATTTGTATCTGCGAGAGATGGAACGTGATAACCCATTTTGGACGATCTCTGTACAAAGGGTTCAAAGGGTTTTAGCGAGCGTTAACCACTCCTGGTCATCTGCCGGACGAAGGAAGGAAGGACGGAATTTATTTAAAAGGGCCCCAACGAATGGAATGGAATGGAATTTTATTTAAAGGGACCCTGGCCTGGAGCCAAACGCCCCAACTACAGAAAACTGTAACCATCTACATAATAATTCTGGATCCCGGCTGAGCTGATAAGAAAAAAAGGCAGTAAGGCCGGACAATCACTTTAATCGCTTTTCATTGTTTTCGTGCGCGTGTAATGTCTTTGCTACAATGCCTAACAATTCCTGGTACACGTGCTGTGGATTGAAAACTATCGTCCAAACCGTTGATTGTTGATGGGTAAAATTAAAGAATCCATGTTTCAGCTAAATGCGTATAGTTTTTAATCAGCTGCGTTGTGCCTCGAAATTGGCAGCTGGAAACGATGCAATGGCTTATTTAATTCGTGGATAGGGGCTTTCAGAACTAAGCTGAATTGTTTCAAAGTGGACAACAACAATCACTGCTGAGCACGAGGCTGAGCATTGCTATCTTGCAAAGTAGTCGTCAACAATCAAACCTCTGTAAGTTAAAACCAAACAAGAATAAGCCATAATTGTTAGGCCACCATAAGCCGCCGATTTACTTCCTTCCTCTCCCAGAAAAGAAAAATGCCAAAGCATCCGTGCTTATTTAATTCGCAGATGAAGGCTTTCAGAGCTGAGCTCCGGGCAAACGGGAAAACGGGTTCCGGCTGCGTTTTGCCAGGAACGATGCTTAAGCATGCCAATTTTTAAAACGGCATGCATCCAGTGATTTGAGCCATGGGATGCGCTGATTGATTGAGTGAAGCAAACGAAAATTAGCGTTTGTCACCCAGTGTACGCAAAATTGAATTCAAGAAACTTAACTCTGTGAAAGCGTTACTTAGCCAGTGTGTGCGAAAATAGGAGTGGGAGTGGGAATGGGGAGTGAGAGTGGGGAAGAAACATCCAGAATATAGGAAATGGTGCATCTAACACCAGCCGTGCCAAAGCACCCGTGCTAAAGGTTTCAACTTTGTTCTACAAAAGCTTATTTATTTACTTCCCACAGAAAAATTGTTTCATGCAAAGAGGGTTCAGCGTGCACATTCTTTAAACGGTGCGCCCTGGGATTTCATGACCGGCCCCGTGCATGGCACGGGCTTCCTCTACTCACACCACAATGGCACAATTGTACCACTACCTGCACAAATGTGACACCATCCAGAAAGTTCCATCTGTTTAGGTGCTGTTGTGCTTTACGTTTTAAATATATGATTGGTAAAGCACAACAGCACCTAAACAGATGCAATTTTCTCAATTGTACATTTGATTATTTCAATTAAAAATCCTCAATTTTTATCCGTGTACATTTTAACAAGTGAAAATTCAATCATATAACCCATTTTTAGGGCACACTTGACGTTTTGTTTGTAATCCGTGTACCTTGTTTACGACATAAAACGTGCACGAAGAATGAATCTGGAGTTTGCAGAGTGGCATTGTTCCCTAAATAAAATGGTTAAAACAACGTAAAACAATCCAAATGATCGTTTAGGGTCCTGTAACTCCGGAATGGATCGACCAATCGAAAAAGTGGTCCATGTAAGGTTGAAGCCCAGGAAAATTTCTGGCTCAGGTCATGTTTCAGATTTTAGGTAGGTGCAGTAGTTTTTTCTGAAACCGTGTCAGCCAAGAGCAAGAACAAGAACCAGAACAATAACAACAAGAACAGTTTTCAAATTTCCGTATGGCTCCCTACGTTTACTCTTGCACGGAATTGCATAAAAGTTAGTGTAAAGTTTGGAAAAGTTGCTACCTACTATCTGGCCAAGTTTGGTCGAAATATATTGAATAGAAACGGAGAAATTAATAGTTTTAGTTTTGCTGGAGAGAGGACTTCAATTACACGACTATCGCCGTGTATGATAACATGATTTTTGCCTACCATTAAAAGCTGTTGATTCTCCAAGAAGGAGCCAGCATGGGTACAACAAACAATGAATAGTGCTAACGTTCTTCTCCACAGAAAGCTTGACAATGCGACTGTGCGTGCAACAACGTTTACACAGAGATTGTTAACAGCATTTGTTCTTCCTTGTTGGTGGAGGGTTATTCGCCGACGAATTTTCATTGCATGAACGGTGATGTAGCTCTCCGGTATCAAGCAATATTGCTATGAACACGAAACAATTTTATGAGTGTTGTCTGAAGGGGCAATTCGTCGTTGAGTTTTCGTTGCTTGAACGGTGATAGGGCCCTTCGGAATCAAGTAACTTTACATAAACACGAGCTGAATACTTTGTTGGCTAACCGTGATGCGGTATGACAACAACTGTACGAACGGAGAGCCAAATGGGCTCGAACAGTGTGTCATTGAACATTGAATAAACGTGTATTCAATATGTCATTTAATTAAAATTCAGAAGCTGTAAGCTCAAAGCCAAAAGGTTTAATTCAAACAGAAAAGCTCTTATTTAACAAATAAATTTAAAATAATGAAATAAAAATATGACAGATGGTCGTGTCAGAATGGCTTGTATTAGGCTTCCTTGGAAATCTGAAGTTTAGGAACAACTTGAGTGCCACAATTAAAGGGGGTGCAAAGGGTGACAGGCACCCGGCCCAGGAGGAAAGGGGGCCCTAAATTCGTACATAAAACTATTGTAAAATGGCCGCATCCTTGCACCCAAAAATGTTTAGTCTTTTGGGGCCCTTCATTTTACTCAGTCTTTGAAAAAGACTAGTTGCGACACTGTGCCCGTTGGTTAGGAGACAACCTTCATTGGGTAAGGTTATAGCTATCTACCAACTGTAGTTATCCTTGACGTATTTTGTTAAGCAGAACGTTTACTCATAATTATATTTGTGACGTCATTCAGCGCCTTGCTTGGTGTTTTAGGCGTTGTGGGTTACAACACCTGTAGACGTTTTGGTTTGCAACACCTACAGATGCTGTGGTTTACAAGACGTAGGCGTTGTGGTTTACAACATCTATAAACGTTGTGGTTTATAACACCTATACACATTGTGGTTTACAACGCCTATAAACATTGTAGGTTACAAGACCTATAGACGTTTTGATTTACAACACCTACAGATGCTGTGGTTTACAACATGTATAGACGTTGTGGTTTACAACACCTATAGACGTTGAGGGTTACAACACTTATGGACGTTGTGGTTTACAACACCTATTCTCTAGACGTTTAAACACGCAACATCTACAAATAGTCGTCCTTGGAAGACGGATTTTACATGTTGCGTTTGTAGACGTTGTGCTTTGCAATGCCTATCGTTACAAGACACAGAGCTTCCTTATAACGAGTTTTAGGATTATGTAGGTGTTGTAACTCACAACGCCATTTTTGCAGTGTAGGTTAGACTGAGCACTTGGTGTTATAGGCTTGTAAAGCTCAAATAAAATAAAATAAAATCAGACCAGCAACAATGAAACAACGCACACATCTCCACGCATTAGCGCACTCGTTATTGTTGCCCCTTCGATTTCCTTGCGCTTTGTTTTCTTTTCTTTTAGTCTTCTGTACAGCCGTACCGGCTGAGAAGACTATTGCAACGACTTTGTCCGTCCGTCCGTTCGTCGCTTTTTCAACTTCGCAACGGTACCAGATATTGACGACCATTGTTTACAACGTTAGATTCAGTGTGAGAAGTTGGTTAAATAACATGGCAAATTAAAACATCGTTACTTCCTTATAGCTAATAGAATTCTTCGACGTAACTAAATTAAATAATAACATTTGATCGTCGAATTAAAATCCTAAGGTAACACTCAACAAAAACAAATGGATTTTAGCTTCGTTTAAAATAGTCTCATCGCATTGTTGCATGAATGAATAGGCTTACCGTCGAACCAAATTCTCCATTAGGCCTATCTGTTACTTATCTGTTAATTAAAACTACATTTTTTAATTTAGCCCAAAAAAATAAAATTAGGCCTAAAATCATGTTTCCATGGCAACGTCAAGTTGCTACGAGTTGCTGTTGGCTTTCATCAACAGCGTATCTCTCGTCACTTCCCTACTACCACTGATCTATATAAGCTACGTTGCGCATTACGTTGTAACACTGTAACTGTGTGCCTGTAGGTGCACCGTGTTGTAAAAAGGTTTACTATACAATTCATATCTTCGTTAGCTGCTACGTTACGAAATTAAAACTGCTGGTTAACATTAGGCCTAAAAGCTGGCAATTACGCCTAAAATGTATAAATAGGCCTAATAACTAACACATTTTTAACTGACAATTGTGATGGGTACTGCTTTTAGATTAGTATTATTATTATTAAATGGCCGTGTCAGTCTGGCTCAGCGGTAGGACCTTGGCCTTTGATTTCAAAGGTCCTGGGTTCTATTCCCCGCTCACGCAGTCTGACATATAAGTCCAAAAGGCAACGTAAATAGGTTTGCATCTGTATTTAGTTTAGATTAGTATAATTGAGATAGCTGTTGTAGTGCATGATAGAGGTGTGCACCTGAACATTGGAAATGGGGGAACTGTACAGAAGGCCGGTGCGACTAGGCAGTCGCTGTAGCCGCTTGTTGTATTTTTATGATGGCTAAAATTGTTGTTTCATAAGGCATTGACCAATTATTCGATGAGATGGAGACGAATATTGAGCCAGGCTTTGGCAGAAGTAGAAGCTCAATGTATCGGATCAGTTTTAGGAAACGAGGTTCAATCTATTGGTGAGAAAGCTAAAAAACAAGATTTTCATCAGGTGTTATAACAAAAATTATAATAGTACCAAGAACAAGGAGTGAATCGAGGAGTCGACGAACAAATACACTTTCGTAGGACGCAGGAGTGTCCATGCTGTAACTATCGCGTCAAACTTTTTCCCTTGTCAAAAAGTCGTCGAGGAGAGAAGCTGTGGGTTTCGTTTCCTGGATCCAGGCCAGTTGATTCAGCATCGCCTCAATCTTACTTTGCCCCAGCAAAGCTAAAAGGCATTAAGTTTCTGGTATGTAGTACGTCAACTGGTGTTGAGCCTGGACACAAGACACGTGATTTCTACAGCAGTCAAATGAAAATCTAGTTTTTCACAAATTTCACTGCCACTGACGAGGCGAAGTTTGAGAATAAGTCATTAACTATGAAACCTGATGCGAACATAATCCCTAGCACAGATTATATGGTACTCACGGCATGGACGATGGAAAAAAAATTCTTTTGTCGACATGCCTAGTAAAAATTTTTACCTCAAAGCAGCTGGGCTAGAATTACGTTTCGATTATTAGTGATAAAAGTTATGACGCCGATGACTTCGTAGCCACAGCAATTTCATTATTGCGATAAGTATACAATTCTACATATTGCAATGTTGCAATAAGTATACATGTATACACTCATTGCATTGTTGTACTGCTCTTACCATTGTTGTACGAATCCACTACGGGATTTATAAGGACTGTTTACAACAATGAAAAGGGCAAAAGTATGGTAATAATTATGTTTATTGTTGCATCCGAGGAGGTAAAAGCCGTAAGCCTTCTGTCCTCGCAAGAGAAGATGGTACTGTTGTATTGTTAGTAAGTCAGTTCTTTAAGGCTTAGAAAGGGCTAGTACTTGTACAGAGGAGAGCAAAAAATGTGGTCTTTAGGCTCTGTAACTATAAATAAATAAACTGAACAAAAAACGGCTTCGCTATTTAGAAAAAAGCATTAGAGCTCGTATCCCCACACTCACAGCTGTGAAGGTACACGAATAAAAACGGATTAGAGTTCACTCGAACGCAACGAACTATAATTTGAACGCCAATTCCAGGGAACAATGACTGTTTTTGCTCAGTGGTAATATCAGAAAGTGAACACAGTTTGTGTTTGAAATGTTTAATGTTTGCGTGCGTGTGTATGCGTGTGTGTACTTAATTTGGGTGTTGTACAGGCTTTTTTTAATATTTGTCTGTGTTTGTTGCTTTATATTTTAAGTATGTTTCCTGTGAGTGGTTATATGTGTATTTTGTGTGCATTTATAATCTGTGAAACAAGCAAACTCCTAATTAGGGCAGTTTTTATTGCCTGTCTTTGTGTATGTATTTTTCATCCTTTGTATTGGTGTTTACTGAGTCTGTTTGTATGTGTTTTAGATTTTCGTTCTGTTTCATGTGCGTGTGTATGTTGTATTTTTTGTGCGTATTTTATTTGTGTTAAGTATCCAACCGTTTTGTTTGTTTGATTAGGCTACTGATGTTAATGAATACGTGTTCTGGAGACTGGCATGTCACAATCCTTGTTTCCTGGAATTGGAGTTCAAATTATAGTTCGTTGCGTTCAAGTGAACTCTAATCCGTTTTTATTCGTGTACCTTCACAGCTATGAGTATGGGGATGCGAGCTCTAATGCTTTTTTCTAAACGGTGAAGCGGTTTCTTGTTCAGTTAATTTGTTGGCTTTTTTCGCTTCCATTTTATTGTAATTGCTACGGTCTGGTCTATCATGTGTACGGTATGTCCACTGTACACCCAACTTTGTTTGCAAAAAAAAACGAAACATTAGAAATGCGTATTTCTCTTCAGGTTCTGCCCACTTTATCCCACGTTTGTTTTTTGATGGCAAAACACTAGCGTCTGTCTAGAGATATGTGTCAGCTGATGGGTAGTTGATTCTGCATTGTTGCAAGCAGATGCAGTATTATGGCGGCCTTGCAGTGCTGGAAACACCGGTTCTCGTCAGATCCCCGAAGTTAAGCAGCATTGGGCTGGATTGATACTTGGGTGGGTGACCGCCTGGGAATCTGGCTGTTGCAGACATAGGGCCTTAGGGCTTCGGGCAGATGACCAGGAGTGGTTAACGCTCGTTAAACCCTTTAACCCAGTATTATGGCAAACAATCGCGGAAACAATTCAAGTAGCTTTCGGAAGCCTGCATTGAAGAAGTAAATAAATCATTCAGTCATGTCGGCCGTCCAATTTTGAGAGGCTTCAAAATTATAGACTTTGCACCATACAGTTTAAAACTCGAAGATTAAAGCGATAATCAAGACCATTTCATTTTGATTCTCGACAACGATTGAATATATTTAATGGAGCCACCACGAAGCTACCACGAGCTACTTTTCCCGTGCCCGAGCATAGTTGCATCTTGTTCGAGTGAGTTGGCTTGAAATTGGTGAGTGCCATGCAGCGGGGAGTCAGGGTGGCTGTGTGCTGGGTGCCGGGCCACACTGGCCACTTTGGGAACGAGGTGGCAGACGGACTGGCTAGACGGGGATTTGAGCAGAGAATCAACACGGTGACATTTCCAGTTACTCCAAGGGACCTCCTCCCAGTTCTGAAGTGGGTGACCACAAGGGACTGGCAGAAAGAGTTGGATGATAGTAGAGTTGGCAGGGTTCTTTACGATCGCCACCCGACTGTCTGTCGTCCGTGTGGCCTGGATGCGCTTCCTAGGGGGGACGGAGCACTGTTGTCCAGACTTAGGACTGGCCATGTGCTATTGAGGGCTCATAAGCACCGGCTGGGCCTCAGTCCCACTCCAGTCTGCAGGTGTGGTACAGAGGCCGAGACAGTGGAGCACTTCCTTCTGGTGTGCCACCTATGGGCAAATTTTCGGGGCCGGGTACTGGAGGGTTGGGGAGCCGAACTGAGGGGAATTCTGGGTGCCTCCTCGCACGATGTAGGGACTGTATCCGCCCTACGACAAGTAGTGAGGTTCTGTAAGCAGACGGCAAGGTTCAACCAGTTGTAGGGGGGTGATCTATGGTGAACACGGGTGTAACGGAATTATGGTTATGGATGTTAGATTTAAGTAGTTGCAGTCGTAGTTATAAGATTTAGAATTGAGCGAATGACTCAAGGTCCGTAGGCTCATGTATAAAATAAAAGTAAAAAAAAAAGTGAGCTACAATCCGATCTTGTGCGCCTCACCTATGGTTGCCCCATTGTTACATGTTGCAGCATTGCATTCTGGGGCCCCTCCGCCGCCTGTCCAGTTTTTTTTTTAATTCTCGTGCGAGACGAACTCTAATAAGCACAGCCTGCCGGCCGTGCTAATAAATAAAGTAAAAGCCGTATCCTCCTATCCATTGTTGCTGCGTTCGTTCGGATATTGTTGGTGCGTGTTATTGTTACGGTCGTAAGGAGACGTTACCGCACGGGGTACATACAACTCAGGGCCCACCTGGCTGGGCTCGACTAGGTCGGAAAGGTCCGAGTGCGGGGGTGGAGACGAAACTTTTGGACAGTTTTTTTTGGAATGCCCTCGGTGGGACCGTTTCCGCCGGTTTGGGTCAAGGGTAAGGGATAGGAACACTCTTCGTGCTGTTCTTGGAGTTCCGGCATTCGTAGAGACAGGACAGAGTTTGCTGTACCGGGTCTTAGGCTTCTGCAAGGCTACGCAACGTTTCAGTAGGTGAGGTGGTCTCGCAGTTCCTTCCTTGGTGTCGCTTCCTGTGCGGTCCAGGTGAACCCGGCTTTGTGCTGACGTTGTGTGACGGGATGTTGTGGTGGAATTGTTATGATTGTGAGTGGAGGGTGGTGTTGTTGTTCGGTTAAGTATAGGTAGAGCTAGTTTAGTACTGAGCGAATAGTGTAGTAGGCTAATAGGTTCATTAAAACTTCAGACGTTTGTGGTGACCGAAAGCGGTTAACGCTCGCTAAAACCCTATGAGATGTTTTGTTGGGTCTCTTGGCTTTTATTTTGTACGAGTTTGAGAAACTCGTCGGGTTAATGTTCCATAATCAATTAATCAGGGACGTTTTCAGTCAACAATGCGGTGACAATGACTTAACAATGTTGTATTAGCGGAGTGTTAAGTAAACATGGTTGTCTTGGTTTAAAGTTTTGTTCGGGGCCTCCAGTGACCTTACTACAGTGATGCACGGGAAGAAATTAGAAACTTTAAGGTAACAATTAAGATCAAAAACTAGAACGAGAAATCGTACCACCAGAATTACTTAACGACGTCACGCGAAAAATGTTTGTGACCCCAGAATGGCGTGGGAGACTTCCTTGCACGCCTGAGTGTTGTGTTGGAATGCCATTTAGGGATGGCATTAAAGTGGTCGTTTTAAAAGACACGATTTTGTTTCTTGAGTCATCATAATGGGATTACAATTAACTAACCACAATGGGCCGTAGCCAGTGTGTAGTGAGGGGTGGTCTGTGTTGGGGGGGGGGGGGGTTTGACTGGAGGAGCGCAGCAGCCCTCCCAAAATTGCTCTATGGGGCATAAAAATGTGACTTGCATAACGTAAAAAAGATTGAAATTTCCTTCTATTATGCAGAATAATGAATGTTTTTAATGTCATATTTTATAAACACCACACCGATGAATGGAAACCGCAATCTATTCTTTTCTATGAA
>JAHWFP010083654.1:0-12393 GCA_023313725.1 Lithobius niger
ACATTAGTCTTTTAGATTTTTGATCTTATGGTAATTATTAGCAAACGATTAAAAATTAGCACATGCACACACAGAGATGAAACGTCATGGTTATTCTAAGTGCGTAAAGGATCCTATAATCGCAGGATGCGGTAAATATAGTTCCCAATATTCAACAGAAAATCTCCTAGACGCCACATTTTAAAACGGATTTTTAGCAAGGGATTGACTAACGGTAAGTAAATAGAACTCTGAGGTCGTACTTGATGTGGAGGATCGAGAAAAATGGTGTTGGGAGGAATGTACCTTTAACTCCAACCATACATTGAACATTGTTTTACAGTGTTTCCGGATGTAACACGCATGACACATTCATTCCACTGAAGATATTTTGCGGTTTCAAACGAGTATCTAAACCGTTGTGAATGAAAGAAAGAAAAAAATACAATTGAATGTTTTTTAACATCCTCTTCTTGGTGTTTCTCCAGCAACCGCACAACCTCATGCAATAAAACCTGACGTACGCCAAGGAAGTTTCCAATTTAATCCGCCATTGTCCCAGCTTATATTCAATCTGGGGTAACGCGAGTTGCTGGAGAAGTGGTAGAGACATGAGACGAAGAATCTACAGCAGCATGCAGATACGCAGTAAGGACATCTTAGATTTCTCCCCTCCCTTTTCTGCCATCTTATAAAAATTTGATGCTTTTGGGCTAGCTTCATCCTCAGTTATATGAGTTTCACGGAGGGGTGTAAGGTAGGTGAACGGGAAGGTGTACCAGTGTGTTGTGCACGTGTACGTGTGTGAGACAGAGTCAGCCGACCAATTCTCAAAGACCACTTGAAGCCTAAGAGAGCAATGTCGGTGTGAAGTGTGTGAGAGAAGAAAAAGAGTGAGAGAGAGAGAGGAAATCTTGATTTGGTAGAGAAACCACCTTCCTAAACCGCCATCGATTCTTGTAAGTGAGCTTCGAATTGCACCAACATCAAAGACGCCGAGGAACGAAACCCCTGCTGTACAATCGAGACGCATGCCGAACCAATGAGAACCCAACTTGCGTCTTACCGTAACGGAAATGGGTGCCTCTCGTGACTGCCTCAAGGTCCGGATATCGCCCAGCCATCCAATGAGGCTTTAAAGAGGGCCCCTTGATCCAAATAGCGGGCAGCTCCAGCACCAAGCCAACGCCTTGTACAAGGAAACCTACTTGAAACCAAGGGCGACGTGATAAGGTCTGATGTACACCGCCATCGGGAGTGCTGTAGCCACCACCGACCAAATGAGAGACTATTGTCTCCAGGAATCGTTGCCTGTGCCCGTAGCCCACGGCCGTTCCTTTTTGCTTTATCTGCCTCCAAGGCGAAAACAACACATTCTTCTTCTGCTTCTTCTTCTTCTTTTTCCTTCTTCGTCGCGGATATACACAACAGCGTGACAAGAGGCCGGGGCCAGGAAGCCAACGCGTGCTGCTAACTACGTCGATGACTTTAAGCTTTTGTCCAATTATTTTTGCGAAGAATTGATGCTCTAAGTAACGCAGAAAGGAAGTTGTTACGCTTAATCACTTGAACGGAGGAAGCAAGATATTGCCGCGCTGTAGAAAATGGATCGAATTTCTAAAGTAGAGGAATCAGCACTAACGGGACCTGGCATGATGTTTCCGGCTAAGAACCTTAATTATTAAAACATGGTTGTGTATAGAGCAGCGTCAATTGACGTCATATTGGCTACAAGAGGGGTAGCTGCAAGGGGCACTAGATTGAAATGGAGGGTTAAACAACGGCACTTCAAGTCAAGGCAGTGCTTCGAGAGCGGATTTCGTAAGCTTCAAAAACCGTTGTTTTCTCCAATCCCTTACGCTGCGAGGTTGTAATGGGAAAATAAAGATTCTACTTGCTTAAAAATGTCAGCATCTGCCAACAAATCGATATGCCTAAGAAATCCACTCTTAACAGCATTGTCTTCAGTAACACGCCCTTCTTTTCCCCCTCCAGTGACCTTTCCATCTATCCCAGTTACTGGCTCCACCATAGAGTTATATACAATAATACTACGTCATGTCACTGCCCTATAGAGACGTGCACAAGCCCCCGAGAGAGGGCAAGAGCAACTTGTTTTTATTCTTGAGATCTTTTTTTTTGGTTTCCGCCTTTTTTCACCCATCATTCTCCCACTTTTAGGGATTTTAACGTTTTCTGCACCTCTTTGCACCACTTTTTTTAGCCATTATTGCCGTTCTTTAGGCCCCATTACGCCACTGCCCCAGCAAATGACCGCCACATTTTTTTTCCGAAAAAGGGCAGTTTGCCATAAGGGCAGGGGTTAGCGCCTCCTGGTTCCCGATGCCCCCCGCCCTCGTGTGTGCATGTCCCTCAGTATGTATATTTCTAAATCAAAATAAATTTCGTTAAATTTTGCTCTCCTTAATCCAAATATGCTAATTTTAAATAAGCTGTGTTATTAGTGATCACCTACTTAAAGATGCCTATAGAGCAGTGACATTTGCCGCCATATTGGCACCAGTATGGGTTCTGGAGGGCATAACTACAAGGTGCACTACATAAAAATGGAGGGAAAAACAACGGAAGCGCGGATTTCTTAGGCTTAAAATAACGTTGTTTTCTCCAACAACAAAAATCGCGCGTTTTAGGTCTAAGAAATCACTCTTCACAGCATCGGCTTCAGTATTATGCCCTTCTGTTTCTCTCTGCGGTGCCCCTTGCAGCTAACCCATTAAGGCTCCAGCATAGAGTTATACACAATAATACTACGTCGTTTCACTGCTCTATTCACCGGATGACAGGCCGCAGAATCTAGGCCGTCTACCATTATTTAGTTCTATGTAGCACTTGATTTCAACATGCGAAGGAATGCGCAAAGAAATTTCTTTTTACACAACAAACTAGCCACGTGCTTTCTAAATTACTGAAAGTAAAGTTGGTGCACAAACGTTCACAGGGAGCAAGAGATCAAGGTTTTACGATATCACTGTCACTCGATGGCTGCCGTCTAGTGGTTCCAAAATCTCCGTTTCAAAACGGTCGATATATATATAAAAAAAAAAGCGCCCGTGATGTGATTAGGCTTAACTTCACCGCTTGTTTTCTGAGACACGTGGGCGCACTAACTTTACACTCAATAATTAAGGAGGCACGTGTCTTGTTTGTTGCGTAGAAATAAATTTATTTGTGCGTTCCTTCGCTTGCTGAAAGTGAGGACTAGACAGAACTCGATAGCGGCAAATGACTACCGATGCTGCTGCTTGTCATTTGGTGGCAATGTTCCTTTAACGTAGGAAAGGTCACTGGTGAGAACAGGCATAAAATGCAGACGTAAAATTATCAAGAGACACCCGAGTCGTCATGGCCATTGCAAACACATTTATTGTAAACGTAAAAGGTTTGGTCATAAGATATCTTCAAATACATAAAAAAAAAACCCAAAAAAAACAAGCAACATATGATTTCACACATTTCAACGTGAGGACTTTATTATTTTGGATGAAAAATGTATCAAGTTTTTCATGTTAGGAACGCGAGAAACGATATTTATAGCCGATTCTACTTTCTTTGTAGCACAGTTATTATTATTATTATTATTATTTTTTGCATAACGATACTAGCTCCCTCTAAATTGTGTAGTGACCAGTTTCAACGTAATGAATGGTTAGTGTGTGCGCAGCGCATCTTGAGTCTTGCGAGTATTCTATGAGCGGCCACGTCTTCTTGGAGGGGGCGGGTTTAACCGACGCTCGCCATTGTTTTTGCAACCATCTTGGATATCAACAAAGCACTCTGCTACTAAAAACGTACTATCGATTCTCTGTGTTCGTTCTGCGGAGAACTCAAGGTATAGGTCGCGGACACTCTAGTGCTCATTCCATATCATGGTTTCTAACAGTGATCACGATTAGCCTAACGTCTACCAAAAGGCCTGAATGTTTCTTTCACTCAAATAGTGCGTAGGGCAGGTATACAATGTTTGGTGTATTATCACCCTTACCTACTCAGAATGTGGACTAGCTTATGACAGTACGTAGTAGATGACACTGAGCGTACTTTTCTACACTGCCAAACTTTATAATTTAAGGAGGAGGACGCAAGTATGTGATAGTGGCGTAAGTGATAGTGGCTCCGCAGGCCCCGCCACTATCACATACTTGCATTCTTCCTAAATTATAAAGTTGGTTGCATCCAGCTGCTGCAGCCACCGCCAATGTGGCGGTGGCTGTAGCAGCTGGATTTAACCAACGTTTGGACACCGACTCGCCGGTAATCACTTAACTGACCATTCATTATTGCGAAGGGTTCACCTTCTTCGCTTTGCAGTTCAAGCGTATCTTGATGAAACCCAAATAACTGGACTAGAGAGAGAGCAAACAGGTTCAAGCGGTCGGTGCGATACCAGTTAAGGGATTAAATGGCCGGCAGATTGCGTTGGCAAACCACGTCAGCGATTGCTGCTTTCGTGCTGGTCTGCCCTTACGTCGCGTGTCCTTAACCGGTAGTCACTTGGAAAGGTTTAAATATGTCACAGAGGCTCTCTGAAACCGTTGAAGGGATCCATTTCCAGGATGAACCGCGCAGACAACGCCACGATGGGAAGGACGTGTGGTTGTTGTACGGATGGGGGCAGTAGCCTAATCATACATGAACACAAGATGAACACTCACCATAGGAAAAGACGATATTTGTTGTCATCACTAAAGAAAGCTTTAATCACAGAATTTTAGCCTTGTAAGTGGCCATGTATTTTCAAAGATCTATATATATCGCTTTGGTTGGGCAAGCAAATTCATCATTATTACGCACGGGAATGGAAGCATGGATGGGGATATTCATACCACACAATAGGGGAATCCGCGTCCGGGGGGAGGGGGGGCAGGTGGTGTGTGACGGGAAAGGGGTTACGGGGGGGGGGAATCATACCAGACTATGGCAGAATGTAAGTGGTAGGCCGCAGGGGAGTCCGGAGAAGGAGGCAGGGGCCAGTCGGCGCCCTTTTTATTCCATTCTGCCCACTACAGTATTTCGCTCCGGTATGCGGGAACTGGCTAGACCGGTGTATGTATTATTTAAGTGACTCGTATGCTAAACTTAGTGAGGCGTATGAAGTCCGTGTAACATAGTGTAATATAGTAGGTGTGGCCATAAACTATACAGCTTTTTGAAGGCTCAACCGGTAGATGATAAGTGAAAGGAATCACAATCGAATCAGTTGTTTTTTTCTTTTTTGGCCGCAGGGGGAGTAAACCGGAGTACCCAGAGGAAACCCTCGTGCATCGGGCGGGAAACAACTGGAGAAAAAGCCGTGCATATACACTTTCCCTTCACCAGGATCGAACCCGGGTCTGCAAGAAGCCTGAGATGTACACCCGGGATCAAGACGGCTATCGAATCTGACGCCCCAGTGCCCGTGGCTGCGGAAGAATTTGGCACGTTAGTTCGCTGGTCGCGTAATTCGAATAATGTTGACATAAAGTTCGCGTAAAATACTAGAATATGCTGAGTTCAGGTGAAAAATGTTTGTCCTTCTCAGTCGTTATGTGATTAATGACAATAAATCTATTATTAATTACTATAACTGTTTACCAGACCATGCATGGCGTGAGTTTAAAAGCTTGATGTATTTGTTTGGTATACTAACTTGTCAAAGTCAACTATTCTCATTTGACCACATAGTTCAGGCATCATTGGAGCGCCAATTTAAGGGGGATGCGCTAATTGAGTGAGCGAAGCGAACGAAAATCAGCGTTTGTTAGCCAGTGCGCTCAAAAATCGGGTTAAATAGATTTAAGCATGTGAAACACGGGCATACAATAAGCCAAACCACGTCCATTTGGCTGGTGTAACGGCTAATTGGGCAATGGCAAACGTAAAAATTATGAATTAGAAAATGTATAGACACTCCAGACAAAAAAGGTAGAGGTGACTATTAGACAGTGGAATTCTTTGTATTCACAGGCCTTTGAAAGTTGTGATATCCACCAAAAACCAAAACTGGTATAAGAGCAGCCGCCAATTTTCCAAAAAGGGTCGGCCTTTCAAAGTAGTGATATCATTCAACCAGGGAAAGGCCGCCAAGGTTAATCCTATTAGCCAAGTTAATCGCACGGAATAATACTTTGGACATTAAAAGAAAACTTGAAAATTGCTACCGCTAGTAGCAATCTTCTAGTTTTCATTTAACTTTCGAACTATTAGTAGGTGCTATTACTTGGCCAATAGGATTAACCTTGGCGGCCTTTCCCTGGTTGAATGATATCACTACTTTGAAAGGCCGACCCTTTTTGGAAACTTGGCGGCTGCTCTTATACCAGTTTTGGTTTTGGGTGGATTATATATACGTACAGCCCTCAATCAAATCTCTCCTCACACTATTAATTTGCACTCTTGGTTTATTATTAAAAACTATGGGTGTATCGTCTGTTGCCACGAACATCTATTGTTGAAAGGGTAGAGCATACAACGAAGCAACCAAAGATTTTTGCTTTGCTTTCAGTACACCTCACCGTAATCATCCAGCCAATAACGCAAAAGATAAACATATCTTCCATGGGTACAAGTCACTTATACCTACGTTTTGGAAAAGAATGCCTCGAAGATTACGGGATTTATACGGCATCAGATGGCAACAAATAACTTTCATATCTTGGTGGAGTACAAATCTCGTATTCTCTTTGGCATTGTTACAACTGTTTCATGAATTTGGTCCATCCTTTACAGGGTTTAGTCCTTCTTTTCTAGTTAGCACCCCCCTCATAACCAGTGAGGACAGAAATTTATTCTAATGAAACAGGAAAATTCTGTCCTCTCCTGGTTCTGAGGGGTGCTAACTAGAAAAGTTGGACTTAGAAAAAGTTGGGTCGTCAGTTTTTTGTGGACCACCCTGTATTTAATATTTAGGCACCATATAAATTTGATGATGTCCATATGCAGGCATCAGGAGGAACCACAATCGTCAAGAAATTGTAAACACATTTATTGTTAAGTGTAGAAATTTAATGTTCGGTCATTATATCGACTATCTTCACACACGTAAACAGAGATTAAATAACACGCATGACATATAATTTCACACATTTAAACGTGAAGGCTTCTTATTTTGTATGAAAAAATGTATACAGTGTTTCGTGTTAGGAACAGGAGAAAATATATTTACTGCGCGTTTTACTTTCTTTCTGGTGGAGGTATTTTCGCACAACGATACTGTTTTCTCCTAGTTTGGGTAGTGGCCAGTTTCAACGTAATAAACGGCTACTGAGTGCGAGGTGTATATTGAGTCCTGCAAGTATTTAAGATCGACTACGTCTTCCTGGATGGGGTGGCTTTAATCGATGGCTGCCATTGTTTTTGTAACCATCTTGGATATCAACAAGGCACTCTGCTACCAAAAACGTACAATCGATTGTCTGTGTTCGTTCTGCGGTGAACTCAAGATAGGCCACGGACACTTTAGTGCATGGTCCGTGTCATCACTCAAGCGCAATTTTTTTATTACATCTGACGTGAGATTAAAATGATGAATTTGCTCTCTCGAATGTTGCACCGTTTTTTAAACCACTTGAGGCTTTTGGTATGTATCACTGATTTTTATGTGTTATTAGGGGCTGCCGACTTGATTAATTCGGTGTTGTGCATTGTTGTGGGAATTGAGACAATTTTAGTTGATACTCGCAAAGCGAACAATGTTCGCATATGATACAATAATTTATCACAATAAAAAATCCATTAAACCGTAGTTCCGTGTGGATTCGTCATAGGGCAAAAGTACACCGATTTTTCTCTTTGGCAGCGACAAAGTGTGCTCATATTCCGCTTGAGGTTTAGGAGCTTCAATCTCCAAAATCACTAAAAACGGCACCAAGTGTATGCACGGTTGTTTGCTTAAAACTTTAGATCTAAAATGTCTGCTAACACAAATGCTAGAAAATTAAATTAGCCTTCTCTGAAGCTTTTTTTTTTTATCACTGTAACTAAAGTTAAGTCAAATATGCTGGAAAATTGTATTTTCTTTAGGCAAACGTTTGATCCGCACTTGAAGTAAATTATATTCAGTGAATTTTACCACAAATTAACGTGCAATACTTAAACCTAAAACCTTAAACCTAAAAGTACGTCACTGGAATGCAAGGCAAATAAGTAACATTACCGTATTTACTACAACAGCTGAAGAATAATTTATGGCGTGCAATAATTTTAAAGACATCAAAGAACATCTTTCCATTCATGTCATACTTTAGTAATATCACGTTTGAATTTCCCGTTGGTTGGATCCGATTGACTGGATCACGGAAAATGTCCGTTAAGAGTATGGGTTTCAAAAGTATGGGTTTTTTTCACTTGCGTGCAAAAAAAGTAAAACATACCGCTATACAGCTTCATTTAGGAGTAATCCCATAGCATTATACAATGACTTGAAAAACCAGATAGAACGTTTCGGTGCCTTATTTCAAGACTGTCATCAGGCTTGATGCACACTGTTACATTACAATCTGATACAAAAGATCAAACAATTTGTTTCCAGTTCTTGTGACCATAAAAAGCGTAATCATAGTTCCAAGTCGAAAGTTGATATGAGTGAGGAGTATTGGCTTTGTGCACTAAGGTTTTACATGCCCTTCATCATTACATAATTATGAAGCATACGTTAGCATGTGTACAATGCATTTTATGTGTTATTAGGGGATGCTGACTTGTTTAATTCGGTGTCGTGCATTATTGTTGTGGGAATTGAGACAATTTTAGATGATGCTCGCAAAGCGAAACATTGTTTGCATATGATACAATTATGTATCACGATAAAAAATCCATTAAACCGTATTTCCATATGGATTCGTCATAAGGCACAACTTCACTGACGTTTTTCTTTAGCAGCGACAAAGTGTACTCATATTGCGCTTGGAGGTCTAGGATCTTCAATCTCCAAAATCAAGAACTAGTACTGGAAACAACTTACTAGTTCTTTATCAAGCTTGATGCACACTGTTACAGTACAATCCGTTACAAAGACCAGATAATTTGTTTCCACTTCTTGTGACCATAAAAGCGTAGTCATAGTTCTAAGTCGAAAATTGATTTGAATGAGGAATTGCTGGCATTGTGCACATACGTTAGCATCTCTTATGGGTGTACAATGCATCTGCAGCAGGACGGTACAAAGTGCTGGAAACAAATAACTAGTTCTTTTTACCATAATTTTACGGAAGTTTTTAACAGTGTACAAACACTAAATTAGAAACACAATAGAACAAAAGTTGTCAAAAAATACTTTTGATATGCAGGATGTCCCATTTGCCCTCATGGTTTTTATAGCTCTAATTTCGTTAGTTTAATGCTGTTTAACAGCAATATACCATCTTAAAGGTTAGAAGTACGGATGTTAGGAACTCTTGTTTTCGCTTTCGATTGCCACAACTAATGACTGAAGACACAGAGTGGGCTGTACGATCGGATCTCTGCTTTTAGTGGCAGCTTGTTTAGTGCCGATTTTCCACTGCCATTACACATTGCTCAATACCCGCACCCAGCAACAGGATATCAGGCTGCCAGTGGGTAACTACCAAGCCCATATCTATTGCTTGTAATATGAGCATTACACTATATTACAGCATTGTAAAGACGTTGAAGATCAATGGTACACGCTCTGCTATGTGTCTTGCTAACTGTTTTCATGATGTGCTAAATTATGGATTTCTCCACCCCCCCCCTCCATTTTATGTTGGTCTGGATTTATTAGTACGTGTCGCAAATCTTGTTTACTTTCATGTTTGCTGGGGCCAATGGCCAATCTTAGTCTTGTGTGTCTATTAGTACATAGGTGGACATTATCTATGCCTTGCAATGTTATTTCCGTTTCCTGCCTCTAGAACCTTCTAGAAGCTTCCATTTCCCATAATACCCTGGCTGTTTCACGGTTGTCAGGGGTTACCAAAACGTATTTAAGCAAGGGGGCCAGCATGGAAAATCAGAAAGCCTTCGGGCCAGCCAACCGGCTGGTCTTCTTCAACCCCTGCTAGGTCTCCTAGTTAGGGGTATTTTTGGCTTTTAGGCTTCTAGTAGGCCAACCTGTGGTTAGGCTTTTCCCTCCAACCTAAACAAGCCTCTTTACCCTAACTTAACCCCAAAGTTCCCCAGCTTCCCTTAGAAGAATTTCAGTCTAATTTTGGTTTAGCTCTCCCACAGTTTGCTATCTTTCGTCAGTACGTATAGGCTTACCTCTCCTTGAAGAAGATAATGCGTTTCTGAGAAAAGGCTGGTTGCAGATTGAGCGAAGAATCGAACCATATACGAGACCTCTTCCCTCGTAAACAAACTCTGTCTGATATACACGCATTAGCTTGCATCCTGTCTGTCTGTAATATAGCAATTGTATGAAGCGCCCGACGACAACAAAACTGTATGAAACATGAATTGGAACCAGTGAAGCGAGTAAACCAAACTCGTTAGCTCAGTTGGTTCAGGGCCGATCCCTTTGTGGCCTTTGTCTTTTTAATGTGTTTGTGAACGAGGCGCCAAATTTGCGGTGAAAATTAAAACATATTGTGCATGCCATGTATTTGTGCGTTATTGCCAGCAGAGGGCACCTAAATGTAAACCAAACTATATGGCTATATATTATTTAAGGAAGAATTTTTCAAACACAAGTTAACCATTTAAACGTTTAAGATGAGCCCAACTCGTTACAGACAAGAACAGAGTCCAAACTATGCAGGAGATGGGCAACAATGGAGAAAAGACAACAACACTAGGTTACCTTAACAAGCCGACGCGAGAGACGGCCGTTGCTGATTTGGCAGAGGCGTGTGCCTCAAGTTAAAGAGCTCCTTCAATTAGTTGCTAGTTCGAGTCCCGTCCAGGTTAGCCCTACTTTTGCGGAGATAGACTGCAGATATAAAATTAATGACCCGCTTAAAAGGTTAAAGAGTCTCCACTGAAGTTATAGAAGGAAGGTTAATGAAGGAAAGGCATGTCAACACATTGGGTGTTTGCATCCATACTTTAACAAATCAAGCTATATTTTGGAGTGCAATACATTACACAGCTGAACAGTTATAGACAAATGATAATAGGACAAGTAGAGAGGGGAGTGAAAGAGGTGAAGCCACAGTGTACACCCAATCTGGTGTGGTTAAAAAACCATAGCAAATAAAGGCACAATATGCCACTGAAGTAGGCTACTCATCTACATACCACGAAATTCTGCAGTTTAGTTTTTCATAACTATTATGAAAGCATATGCAGTCATGGTCCCGTTAGCATTCCAGAAGCCACACCCACACACACACACGAAAAAGAAGGGCTGAGAAATTGTAAAATGGGAGACGTTTTCAGACAGGAGACGAAACTCGAATGTGACTCATGCGAAACATCGAAAATGACATTTTCAGAAGAAGGAAAAAAAGACCATTCCTATTGTACGTTGCCCGGAATACGTGTTCTGAGACTGCTTTTAACCTAAGTCGCGTCGAGTGGCGTATCTCGTGGAAGGCCAAGCGGCAAGGAGGTTCCTAAAAAGATAATAAAGGAAGCCCCGCTACTTTGGCATCCGGCACGCTATTGAGGCTTCGTCGTATCTTAGCTGGTAAAGTGATACTCGGTCATCCTGGAAAGGAAATTGCCGGTTCCACTACGGTCTATGGCCGAATAGAAACGCCTAAAGGTGACTGAGTCTACTCGCTTAAAATTCGTACACCAAAACGGAAAGTCATCGTAAAAAAATTAAAGATTGAGTAAACAATGTCCTACATTTTTTCGGCATATGCTAGGAAGGGTTGATTGGTGCCCACAAATTTGGGACTGAATAAAATACATAATCCTGCAAGAGCAGCAACCTGTGTCTTACATTTTTTTTATTTTAGCAAATCTGGGAAGAGCGGATGCTACCCAAAAAATAAGAGTGAATAAGCAAGCAATGACGTGCACAGGACGGGGGAAAGAGGGGATGGCAGTGCCCATGCCCTTTTCTGAAATTGCCCTTTTTGTAACAAAATGACCTTTTATGCCAGCATTTACTGATGCAGCTTAAAGGCCTAAAAAAAACATAATGTTCATTAAAATCCTTTAAAAAAAGCACCACAAGGGCAAAAAAAGCCTGAAAAGGACAAAAAAAAGGTTAAGCAAGGGTAAAAAGATTGGCAAAAAAAAACTTAGAAAAAATGTGCCTTTTACTAAAAGTTGCTGCCGCCCTCTCGGCAATCTGTGCACGCTACACTGTGAATAAACCACATGTCCTGCTAGTGAAAGCAGTGTGTGCTAGGTACTTTATTAAACATCTCCTAGTAAGGAAGGTGATAACCAAAACTAGGTTGTTTTTTTTCCTGCATTTCCTACGAAAGACGGGCGACGTCCAAAACTTCAACAGTGATAAACTACATGTCCTTCAAATGTACCTGTGTCCGTCATGTTTTTTTT